>JAULBZ010000566.1:0-29134 GCA_032360805.1 Neoturris breviconis
ATTAACCGCCAAATTAAATTCCCGCCAAATATGCCGATTTTGCCAACCGCCAAATTAAATTTCCGCCAAAATTTCTTCTCTTAAGGTATATACTCTTAAAAATTAAATCAACATCCATGATTTTTATTATAATATAATATTTTAATTGAACTTTTTATTGCATTTAGATATGTAGAATTGATAATCCTTTTGAAGAACACGATATTTCACTTGATATAAAACCACCTGTGATAGGTATAGTAAATATTCTATTGATAATCCACTTGATATAAAACCTTTGTTGCGTATGGTAATGTTTTATTTCAACTTTTTACCATTCTTAGAAATACTTTGTTTGCCATTTACTGATTGCGGAAAAATATTACACTCGGTTGGTTGGTGATTTTCTTTGTCGATTTTTTATCGAAAAAAATGCAAAAATAGCTGCCATTCTTTGCTACTAAGGCGAGATTAAATTAATTTGTTAATCTACAGGTTTTTTTAGCTATAAAAACAGGGTTGGTCAAATAAACATAATAATAATTACGAAAGAATTTGCATCATTTTATCAGGAAGGGCTGTCTAAAGCTGTGAAGCCTAAACACCGGATATGGTGGTCTCAGTTCCAGTGCGCAGTGAAGCGACACAGTGTTTAACTTATCCGATAATTAACTGAAAAATAAAAGAATGATATAGCTATGAAGTTTTTTTTCTAATTATGGGGTTATTATTAAAAAATATCAACGGAGGTTTGATCAACTAACATTTTCAGCGTTAATTAAAAAATGTCAACGGCGGTTGACAGAGATCAGTCATATACACTGTCTATAATGCGCAGTAAGAAGGTGGAAGTTGTTATTGTCTTGTTGCAGCATTTGTTCACAAGCTTGTTTTAACATTAACATTTTTTAACATATATTTGTTAGCTCTGGCTACTTTTAAAATCTTAAATCAAAAATAATCTTTATCGCTATCCGTTTTGTTGTTTTGTTGGCCAAGATACACCATTATTTTTCTTTTGCGATTATGAATTAATGTAGCTTAATTTAAGTTTTTATTATGCCGAGTCAAAAATATTACAATCAGTATTATGTAATATTATGAACCAATTAGATAGGATAGTTTAGATACGATATACATTTGAATAAATACCCCTGCTAAAACAAACAACCTATAAATACATTTAAAAATTGCAAATTTGAATAAATGCTCGGGCCATTTTGTTTGGCTCAATACAATATTTATTGTTTATGAATTAAAATTTTAGGACTCAAGGACATATGTTTGCCTGCATTTGTGAAACATAGCATCTTCTCATTATCTGTACTAATAATTAATGTTTCACCTTCCTGATTCTAGATACTGACAGTTTTTACAACACAAAATGTTCCAAAGAGAAAGAACTGGACATAAGAGATAGTTTAAATAGCGCAGTAAGTTCTCGTCACGTTCGTGTAGCAAGCAATTCCACACAAAGAGAAAATATACCGGATGATAAAGCAAACAGTACCCAAACGTGTGGTGCCAGTGACAAACAGTTTGGTAAAATAGTTGCACCAGAAGTCCATCTACAAATTCATACCGGTGAGAAACCATATCAGTGCAATTTTTGCCAAAAGAGATTTGTTCACAAAAATTACTTGGAAATTCATATGCAAGATCATACTGTTGATAAGCCTTATAAATGTGAACGATGTGTTAAATCATTTGCAACAAATGATTCGTTGCTTGCTCATTTACCAGCTCATAATGAAGAGAAACCATTTAAATGTACATTGTGTAGTAAATCATACCTTTCCCAAGGTAGTTTAAATTTTCATATATCCACTCTTCATAGTGGGAAAACGCACGAGTGTAAGGTTTGTAAGAAACATTTTATTCAAAAAAGTCATCTACAAACTCACATGGTAACTCATACTGGTGAGAAGGCGCATAAATGTGACATTTGCAATCGTTCTTTCAGTCTTTTAAATAAATTAGAAATCCATATACGAAGTCATACTGGTGAAAAAGCTTACAAATGTAAGTCTTGTGATAAGTCATTTATTACCAGTTCTAAATTAAAAGCACATTCAAACATTCACGCAAGTCACTCACGTAAGTCACCACATCAGTGTAAAATGTGTCAAAAATCATATGCCTCCGAAAGTAGTTTGAAAGCTCATTCACGACTTCATACTGGAGAAATACCATACAAATGTGACATTTGTGGTGAATCTTTCAATGTAGTTAGACTCTTGAATATCCACTATACAGTAGTACATAACCAGAATCCGTTTGAATGCAATGTTTGTGATAAAAAATGCTCCACAAAAGGTAACTTAAAAGTTCATTTACGAGTTCACACTGGTGAGAAACCATTTCATTGTAATGTTTGTGATCAATCATTCAGTTTTGCAAGTGGTATGAAAAGCCACATGCGAAGTCATGCTACCAAAAATAGCAATGAAATAACAGACTCTCAAATTGATTTGCAGTGCAATAAATGTGATAAATCATTCTCCAAAAAACATAATTTGACACTTCATTTACAAACTCATGCGAATTATAAGCCATTTCATTGTGATATTTGTGATCATTATTTCAAGTATCACAAATGTTACAAAGACCATTTACGAACCCATACTAGTGAAACACCATTTAAATGTAGCTCCTGCAAAGAAGCATTCAGTACTAAACGTCAATTACAGTCCCACATGGAAACTCATGGTGAGATACCGTATCAATGTGATAATTGTAAGAAATCATTTACTAGCAGACATAGTTTGAAAATTCATTTACGAATTCACACTGGAGAGAAACCATTTCAATGTGACATTTGTCATAAATCATATACCACAAAGCAATATTTGAAGATACATTTGGAAAGTCATAATTGTCAAAAACCTTAAAAATGCGTTCTCTCGTTTTTTCGATGGATTATTTTTGTTTGTAAATTGTTTAAATCATATTCAAGAAGGTAGCTTACAAAGTCTTCAATGGACTCTCTAACTACTTGGAAACCATATATTTGGACTTAGAAATATTTTTACAAATTCTGATTTCTATGAGAATTTGACCATAAAAGGTTTGCCCAGAGGTTATACCTAAAAGTTAAATAGACTTATTTAAGGATTTGACCAAAATCACATTTGGACTTAAAAAATATTTGAAAAGTAACTTTTCTATGAGACTTTGACTACGAATCTTTTTTGGTGGTCATTTTGTATTTTTGGGAAGTTCTCTCCTCAATTTTTTAAGATAATAAGTGATATTTTTTATAAAAATAATTTTTTAAATTTAAGAATTGAAGTGCCCATTTTGATTTTGGGAAGCTTCCTTCTTCCATTTTATTATTTTTACTTCAAATATGTTATATGTATATAATTAGGGAAATTGAAAACATTAAAACTCAGTTTGGAAAGTATAAATATCATGTGTTAATTCACTTGTGAATTATTGAGATAATAAAAGCAAGCATCTTTTTTAAAAGGATGTTATTATTTTAGTAAAGAATGAAAAGGATTTTATTACAGAAAATTATATTCTTCTGTTGCATTGCTCTATACGCTAGTGTTACTTTTCATTTTGCAACAACATAGTGGTGAAAACCATGTAGAAACCATATAATAGTTTATTGTAAAACTGTAAGTGTTTTATAAAATTATAACCTATGAGATGCATGGTTTTTATAATCAATAAAAACGTATTGTTATATTATACAGTAAATAATCTTTTATAATCCTTATATTATGTTGACCTATTCAATTCACATCATTTGTTTATGACAGTATTTAATTTAATATTTAATTATTTATTTGCAGGTAAGAAAATTTCATTCAGTATAATATAGTTTATTTTTGTAAAGCTAATAAAGACCGGTACAAACTTTTCATATGTATGTTATATAGTTGCAGTAATCGAAATAACAGGAGGGATATTTGAGGATAGCTTCATGCTTTTTACATCACTCCTCCACAGTTATTATTTGCTCTTATTTTGACCACTGGATTAGCAATAGTTATAACTTAACTCTATGAAACAAGTTTTAGTTAATAATAAATTGTTGCAAAAAAAAATTTAATCTGCGGAATTCCAAACCTGAAGATCTCGGAAAGTAAATTAATTTTGTGTTCTTATGTGCGATTGACTTTTTAAGGGTAATCAAACTTTGGCACGGAATTAGGAATTAGGAATTAGGATTAGTTTCTGCAGACCAAATTAATCATTACGTTTGATTAATCATAAATTCCAGCAAGAGAGTAAGAACTATAACCCCATATCTTATTTTCATCGCTTTGTTGTGCACTTAACAATACATCTGCCCCCAATAAACACCCCATTCAACATAATGTATTAAGTTTATAAATTATTGATGAAGATTTTGGGGAGAATGAAGATATTACTATTGACTGAGAATATCATCTAGTTTATTGCAACCATTGCTATTTTTTTTTATATTCCTCCCAAGTGTTTTGAATATCCTTTTGAAAATAATATGCACCCAGGCACAAATTAAAGGAAATGGTATAATAATTTGTATCTCATCCTGTGATATAGAACACCATATTGACGAAAACTATTATCACATGATTTAGTATTGCACTTTTATTCATTCATTATTTTTTTGTAAATCTTTTTATTTATCAAAATTTATATTTTATGAACGTTCTGTTAGTTCTAATATTCTCATAGATGAGAAAGCTTCAGACTCTACATTGAGGCGAAACCCACTTAGCTATAACTTTTGTACCTTACATAGGTTTTTCCAAAATTTTCATGCCTGACGCATTAATATTTCTCATTACTTATACGACCGATCCTCCCTTCCTATTAATAATCCTGTATAGGTTATTGAAAAAGTTTTCTTTCTTTGACTGCTTTTACTGATGTATGGACACATTCTCTCAATACATTCTTATTGAAATATCTACTCTCATTGGCCCCCTCTTGTTTTCTAGATTGTTCTTTGCGGTTTTATCATTGCCAATATATTTGGTCGACAACTGATGGTGCATGTGTCAGTAGAAATTAGTTGTGTAAATTGATCTGCTTATTAGATGCGTCAATTGTAACCGAAATAATCGGATCTATGTTAGATGACGTGGCATTTTGATCAGGAGTCATGTTGAAGCAAAATTTACCGCGCTGTTGTAGCTTGTAAAACCCAGCTTTCCAACTCTGCTGTTTGACATCCTCCTTTTTAAAACCTGTATCTTGTATGTTATATAGGCACAGGTATTTCTTGACTCCTTCAGCCAGCCTCTTGTAATTTTTAAAAGTAGGAGTCATTAAAGCCAATGGTGGCAAAGCAAAATTATTCTATAGAGAAAAACAGACAAGCAAGCAAGCTAGTAAACATTTCTTAATGTGCTTCATTTTTTCCTTTCATTCCAGTAGTAGTATATATTCTCGGTCATTTTCTTGTAGCTGCCTAGTGTTGGCATGCCACGATTTCTCCTCTGACTGTGACGTCAATGCAACGTTTGTGGCTTCACTGTGTGCTGCACGACAAATGATCTCTTTCTCGCAGCATGCTTGTGTTGATGACCTGCTCTATAGTCCCAAATGTATGTTCTTGCACTACTATAAAGCTTTCACCGCCCAAAGCTGATAATGTGCTCTAATCGATGATTAGCAATTAGCATGGGCTAACTTCATCGATTGCTGATCAAAGGATTGCTAAAAGTCGAAATGCTTTTCTATGGATTTTTAGTTTGTCTTTTTGAACATAGGTTGTTTATATTATTCGTGGAAACACATTTTTAATAGAGAATGGAGCAGAAAGTGTTTTGGAAATTTTATGGATCTTTCAAATAATGATATGGATTGGACGTTTAATATATTATGCAACAACACAACAATAACATATTAAAAGTAATTGCTGGTAATCAACTAATTAAAGATAATGATGTTAGCATAGATTTAGAATTAAATCTACCGACTATCGAATTAGATGAGAACAACAATGTTGAAACAGATTTACCGATATCAAAACGTAAACTAATTCTTAGTTTGAGATTAATATGAACTCTCTTCTGTTAAGAGTCGAATATATTAAATTCATTTTTATCTTCCAATTCTATTGTTTTGAATTATGAGCTCAATAATACTCTGTTAATGTCATCGTTTTGCAATTGCAAGATAAATGAAACATTGTTGGCATTATTATTTTAAACAAAGTTTGTATGGCCTATTACTATCACTTTGCGGCAGCGGAGTTGGTGGTGTCAGGGTTGGCGGCAGTGACAGCCCACTTTTCTTAATAGACCATGTTTCCAAAGTGCTACCATTTTGAAATTTGGTAGTAGCAGTTTGATTCGATCTATTGAATACGTTGTACCCAGATCTTTCCAGCTTATTGTATTAATCTCACCCTTATCATTCAACTCGCTAATAATATTTTATATGACTTCTTTATTATTATTATTATTATTATTATCAACCGAGAGAATAATTTTTGCATGCTCGTTGTATTTACCTTATTTTCTGGTCATCAATACTTTCTGTGTTTATTTCTATCTGGGTCAAACTGCAATCAACAGCAAGTATTTTTCCGGTTCAGTATGCGTAAAGCTGTTAAAGCTGTTAACCACAACATCAACCCATTCAGAAAGTTAAGGAGAAGCAATAGGAGTAATTGGCGCATGTTTTAGTCACTTCTTCCAGCCATTTTTCCATTTCTGAATCTTCTTCATCTTCTTTAACGGATTCCTCATTAACTTTACACAACTTTTGTTAGCACTATTGTCAGTATCAATAGTTCCTTGTCTTTTTCTTGATTTTGTTAACCTAAACTGTCGAGTTTCTTCTATTAAATTTAACATAGATTCGTAATCTGACCTATAAATTTGGACACATTGCACTTGTGTACTACCTTATAGATTTGCTTCTATATCTTTAAATTATTTCCGTTTCCAGTGCTGTTTTACTGTGTATAAGTCACGCAGATTCCTTAATTTTTTTCTCTACTACCATCATCATCAAGTAAAATAAAGGTTTAACATTGAATCTTTCATTCAGATAATGAAGAATCATAATCAGAAGTTTCGTGCAAATAAACATTGTGACTGCACTCACACCAATCTCCCCAATATTGTCTAGATTGATTTTCATTTTCATCAACAGAATCTTGCCTTGAAAGAAGGTTTTTGCTGTTGTTGATGGTAGGGGTGAGTTTTTGGAACTCCTTCAGTATACCTACCTTCTTTTATAGTGTGAAGTCTGTCTTCAGTAAACTATGTCTGCGAATGCCGACCACCGATGTTTCTTTCTTCACTATCTGAGATGTCTGATGTTTCAATATCGGATTCTTTTCCTTGATTTCATTTTTTTTATCCCTTCTGATTCTTTATTTACAACAAATTCTAGGATCTCTTTTTTTGAGCACCTTCCTCTCTATATGCAGAACATTTTATGAAACATTCTGACCTTTAGTCAATTTTGTTGACCTTTAGTCAATCTTGCTTCTCCTTGTCCAGGGTGTTTGTGCGTAATATTACAGTTGTCGAGTAGAAAATGTGGATTAAGGGTAGATCTGTTTTCCATAATCTGTGAATAAAAGGCTGTTATTAACTCCTTTCTTCAAAAAGTAGACAGGCTAGTCATATCACCTACTAAATTTGAGTTTTTTAGCTCACCAAGCAAAGTTTAGATGGGCAATTGCTATAACTTTGCGGTGGCGACGGTCTGCTTTTCTTAATAGACTATGTTTCCAAAGTGCTAACGTTTTAAAATTTGGTACCAACATTGTGTCAATATCTTAGAAGGACTCGCCAAAAGATTTCTAATTTTGTCTACTCGGATGTTGGCCAATGGACCAAAAAGCCATGGTACTATCTTGTTATGGTTATGGCATTCTAGGCAATATTACGAGAAGGCTGCCCAAATCTTTATCAATTTCGTCAATTTGAAATTGAGTATCAGCAAAAAATGGAGACTCAAAAAAATAATTTAGTTTCTCCAAAATTATCAATTTATGATTTTTGAATTCTGTTTATAAGGATTTGATTAGAGCCACATTTGGACCTGGAAAATTTTATCGATATTTTTTTTTTTATGAGACTTTGGCCACATTCACCAAAATGATCAATTTATGATTTTTGTTGACCTATAATTTTTTTATTTTTTTTAGTGTTTATAAGGATTTGACCAGAATTACATTTGAACATTATAAAAATATTTTAAAAAAATTATGAGACTTTGACTATGAATCGTTTTTGTTTTACAAATATCTTATTAAAGTAACTATTATAAAGTACAAATTTTGTGTCTGCCAAAGCAGGTTGGATATAGCTATTTTAAAGATTCTCAATATCTTATGAGTCTTATAATTATAATTCTGATAAATTACTTATTTTCATTCATAAGGAATGTCTCATTACAAGGAAAAGCTTTCAAATTTTCAATAATAAAAGGTGTTTAATATACATAATTATTCTTCTTCAATTCTAATAAAAAATCATGCACCTTCAAACCACCCTCCTTAAATTTATACATAATATTATCATAAGTAGCAAATCCTTTATCGCATATAAAATAATTAATTTTTTTAGCTTCATTATGAAGTTGTTCGTATTCACTTTTTCTCATATTCGGTACAGGATACTGATTATTATCTTTAAATATTTTGCATTACGTACCCCAAGATAAATATATTGGATACTAAGTAATCACAAATGAACTCTTTTATATGTTTTTGTTTTTCTAAATAATAATTCTGATATTTCATATCATCAAGAGCCCTTGCAAATACTTTAAAAGAACTTAGGAAATTCCAAATCAGTTATACCTCAATTATCTGAATTATCTAACAACCTATACCATGTATATTGTTTTAACCTAGGCATCTGTGAACACATCGACCCCACAAATGAACATAATTTAACCCTATATATGCTGGGCTTTTTGGGACTCCTTAAGGCTAGGGGTGGGGCGCCTCCCTTCTATAACTTTTAAACAACTAATAAAATAGGTATTAATTTTCGTGCACGTCATTCCGTATAAAATAGGTATTAATTTTCGTGCACGTCATTCTGTATAAAATTGGTATTAATTTTCATGTAAAGCATTGCGCATAAAATAGGTATTAATTTTTGTGCATGTCATTCCGCATAAAATAGGTATTTATTTTCGTGCACATCATTCCGCATAAAATAGGTATTGATTTTGGCACAAAAACTAACCATGTTGCACAATTGCGTGAACATTATGAATAAGGTGTCTTGTACATTATTGTTATTATTAACCCCTAATGCAGTGCTTTTCCAATGTAATTGATTATTTACATTAATTTCCATTGAAAGTATTTTGTTGCTGTCTTCTATGATTTTATGAATATTGTTTCTTTTTAGTTTAAAAATAATAATAATCGTCTTTACAAGTAAAGTACACTTACTTTCATAATGGAAGATAGTATACTAATGATCAAACAAGAAGATGTGGCTGAAGACGTGTGTCCGAGTGGTGATGAAAATGTTTACACCTTTATTATTAAACAAGAACCAATTGGTGAAAACGAAGAAACATCTGAGGTGATTTTTAATGTTGATTAGAATGTAATCAAATCGTGTGAAAAAAAATAAAAAAGATTAATTATATTGATTTATATCTGGCTATATAAAATGTTATAAAGATTGTAACAAAAAATGATATAACACATCCTAAGCAATCCTTTGTTTAGCAACCAACATTTTGATTACTGTTTATTTTACTATATTCCTTGTGCCAGAGAAAAAGAAGCAAAACATTTATTCATATCTTTTGTTGTATTACTTCATCTTCAATATTCACCTTGCCAACCAGTCTTTTTTTTATTAGACTATCATTATTAAAAAAAAGCTCTTATTTCAAATTTGATCTCAGAATATTTTTGAATTATGAATGAAATCATGCGGCGAATGAGTGTTGTCCTCTTCTAGGTCGCCTGTAACAAAGATTGACTATGTCAACCTCGATGTGAATGGAATTGAAAATATTGAATATTTTGAGTGGATAGAATTTATCATTGTCACTTCTACTTCTACTTCAGTACCAGTAGAATTTAACTCTCTATTGACAATGTGAAAAACAAGGTTTGGTGTTAAAATGTATTTTTTTCTGGTCTTTAGATTGTTATTGGTACGATTGACAATCAGCTTGAAGCGGACATTTCACTTGAAATAAAACCTCATTTGACGGGTATAGTGTTTCAACTGGACTTCTTTATTATTTGCCAAGGGAGCATCTCCAAAATTCTTTCCAAGAGAAGAGTGCTGAATCAATGATCTTGCAATTGATTAGTTTTTTCATCCTGAAGAAACCAATCAAATGCAAGCTCATTGACTTAACACTACTCATTGTAGATCAGTTTTTCTCGAATTTATTGATTTTGACTACTTTAAAGCTGATAAAATATCTGCTTTTTGAAACGAATTTTGGAGATTGTTCACAACTAACAAGCAACATTATATTTTTTCTAGAAAAGGCAGAAGCGAGCACTGTAAGCATGAAGCAAATGTTCTTATTTCTGAGTGTGTGTTTCTTCAAAGATATATTGTAGTATAGGATGGGTGTATTTGCCTCTATGTTTGCTTTGTACTTCTTAACTTAGTACTCAAGGATTATATGTTTTTCTTTAACTTATGATTATTATTATTTGTCTTGTCTTCTCATTATTTGTAAGGTTATCAAACATTTTATCTTTATGATTCTAGATTCCGAAGGTTTTGAACACATAAAAAGTTCTTGGGAAAGCTATTCCAATAACCAGTTGTCTATTTCTAAAGAACTGGGTATAAGACATGATACAAGAACCACAGTAAGTTCTAGTCATGGTGTTGTTGTAGAAACCAGTTCCATACAGAGAGAAAGTGGTGTACCTGATGATAAACCTAATGTTAATGTGTGGAAGTGTAAGTACTGTGAGAAACAGTTTAGTGATGTAACTGTTTTTGAACTCCATGCACAAACTCATACCAGTGACAAAGCAAATCAGTGCAATGTGTACAAGAAACATTCTATTCGAAAAGATGCTTTTCAGAATCTAGACACTTATGCTGGCAAGAAAGTATATCAATGCAATGTTTGCATGAAATCATTCTCCCAAAAAAATCATTTAACTGTTCATTTACGAATTCACACTGGAGAGAAGCCATATCAATGCCACATTTGTAACAAATCGTATGCCCAAAAATCCAATTTGACACTTCATTTGCGAATTCATACAGGTGACAAGCCATTTCATTGTGATGTTTGTGATCGCTCTTTCAGCTTTCCAAGTAACTTCAAAGCCCATTTACTAACTCATACAGATAAAAAGCCATATAAATGTAATATTTGTGATAGATCATTCAGAGCCAATTCTCACTTAAAAAACCATGTAAACACTCATTATGAGAAAGCGAATGTATGCATCATTTGCAATAAATCATTCACTGCAAAAAGTAGTTTGAAAACTCATTCATTAATTCATTCCGGAGATAAACCATTTCAAACCCAAGGTACAGGAAGCTCAGTAAAGCCTAATTTCCATGCTGTAGAAACCTGCTCAAAACAAAGTGAAATTAATGTGGATGCTGATAAAACAAATGGTGATGTTCAGAAATGCGATTTCTGTGACAAACAATTTAGTGATGTAGCTGCACTGGAACTCCATTTGCAAAGTCATACCAGCGAGAAATCATATCAATGCAATGTTTGCAATAAATGCTTCGTTCAAAACAGTACTTTGCAATATCATATGCAAAGTCATGCTACAAAATGTGAAATATGCAGTAAAACATTTGCTAACAAGACTGATTTACGTGATCATTTACTAGTTCATAAGGATGAGAAACCATATCAATGTACTCTATGTAGTAAATCATATTCATGTCGAACTAGTTTATATTTTCATATGGAGACTCATAGTGGGAAAAGGTATCAATGCGATATTTGCAATAAACAGTTTCCTCACAAAGGTCACTTAGTAGTTCATATGCGAACTCATACTGATGTAAAGCCATACGACTGTAACTCTTGTGATAAATCGTTTCGTACTAAATATCATTTGCATCGCCATTCAAGTATTCATGCTGAGAAAAAATATAAATGCGATTTATGCGATAAAACATTTACTATCGAAAGTAGTTTGAAAACTCATTTGCATGTTCATACTGGGGAAAAATTGTTTCAATGTGACATTTGCCATAAATCATTTACTACGAAGCAATATTTGAGTACCCATTTACTAATTCATTCTGGCGAGAAACCATATCAATGCCATATTTGTAATAAGTCCTACGTTCAAAATACTTACTTGACTCTTCATTTACGAACTTGTCATACAGATGAGAAACGATTTCAATGTGATATTTGTAACAAATCATTCTTCCGAAGATCTGATTTGGCGCTTCACTCACGAACCCATTCAGGTAGGAAGTCATTTCATTGTGATAATTGTAGTCACTCTTTTGACAATCCAAGCAGTTTGAAAGCCCATATGCAAATTCATACCAGTGAAAAAACTATGCAAATATAACTCTTATGATCAATTATTTAAATCACTCATAACGAAAGGTCAATTCAAAGCCTATTGGCCATGTCAATACAATATTTGTGATAAATAATTTTCTACTACTAACAGTTGCGTGAAAACCCCCATGAGTTTGTACTGGAGAGAAACCATTTTGATGTGGTGCTAGCTGCAAATCGTATACAACAAATAAATATTTGAATTTTGGAAAGTACTAATCATAAAAAACGAATGTTGTGTTCACTCATTTTTTCAATGGATTTAAATTCTTTTGTGTGTTATTACTGGAATTTTATTGAAGTCTTTGATTCAAAAAGGTAGTTTGCAAAGTCTTCAATGGACTCTGGTACTACTTGTACTATATAAGCATAATTCCTGCTGTACAAGAACATTGATGTTTCAAAAGTCTAACCTTAAAATGTGATTTAGAGTCAAGGGCATTTCATTATTATGCGTGAACTCTAAATACATCTGAATACAGGGTTGCCGTGCCTCCTCAAAGCTCATGTAGATTTTTGCAAAGAGTTCCTCATTACTCCTCAAATCCTCCCTACATATTTATTAATGACCATTTTATTATATCGATCACTAAGCCACCATGTTATTTTGACGATGAATATATAACAGATATTTGATATATGGGATGCTTGGAATTCATCAAATCTGCTCATATTTATTAATAAATTTTCCGAAATTGCCTTAAAAATTGGACAAAAAGTTCTCCTCAAAAATCCTTTCTCCTCATTTTTTATCTTGAAAAAGTGAGGCCACCCTAGAATATTGATGTTTCTTTGTGAAACATTAAGACATTTCAACTCAAATTGCATAAATTAAAGTTAAAGATATTTATTTTTTGTTAACATATTATAGTAACCACTGGTCATTTTCATACAGTATCTCATCAAAAAATGGTAAATAACAAGCACTTAATGAAAGGAGGATAAATAAATAAATAATTGTACCTTATTTTTTACAAATTGCTACCCACAAAAAGTAAGAAATGATGGGGTCCTTGGGGTCCAAGTCTCCTTTTTCCGGTATGCCTAAAAATGGAACAAAGCCTTTAATAAAATTTTCTTTGTTTTGTTTTGAATGAAACCCACTAAAATATTTTGGAAATTATGCTTAACTTTTGAGCTTTGATAATTTTTTAATTTTTGTATTATATCATTTTTATTCTAAATTCTAAATTCCTGGTGTTTTCCAAATTGAAAATATTTATTTGAAAGTTTAGGATCACAGCGATCTAAAGATGTAGTATACTTTTTTTATACAAATTATTATGCATCATGGGGAATTTGACATCTAATTCCCAATAATTTTCTGTTTTTCTCTTCTAGTACTCCTAAGTGTACGAATTTTCCCGAACTGGGGAAGTATTTTTCCTGGAACTTTAAATTTGTGATGAAGAAAATTTCAACTTTCGTGTGCATTTAATTTCACTAACATGACAGGTGAAAAGAAAGATCTTAAGTTTTTGGCAGTTTCATTTGTTCCTGGATTTATTCGTTTTGCCAGGAAACATAGAGAAAATAGGTTTTGCGATTGGAGAAAAAATATTTTTGTGAACATTTATAGTTTTGGAAAATTCACAAATTTACGAAAGTTTCTGTTAGAGAAAAAAATATATATTCATCCGGTAAAATTTTTTCTTAGTTTGCCAGTGCAGTCATAATGTTTTTGGAACAAAATTCTGTTTAAAAGCATATACTCAATACCCTACCACCCAACATAGGCGCATGTTGTAATTTATTTATTTATTTATTATTTACATGAATGTATAATTCTTTTATTTGCTAGCAATTCGATTTTATTGACCACTCAATTTTATATACCAACTTATTTTTATATTATGCATTATATTAGTTTTGGTACCATTTTATTTATTGTTTCTTAATTAGTACACTTTATAACTCTTTTGTTAATTATAACTTCTTTATTTATATAACTTTTTTATTTATGTAAGATATTTATGTTAATTTTTTGTAAATCATGATTTCTATTTATTTTTATTTTTGTAACCATATATGAGTATCTTCTAACTTGAAATTTAGTGACTTCACATCTACAGTTTATTAAGGTATAGCTAAGACGAAAGAAAGGTCATAATATCCTAAACTAATTCCTCTTTCATTTTGAATTATAGAAATGAAAAAACATGTGTTACAAAGCAATCAATTAAAAATGTATTTTGGGATATTTTTTTAGCCTGTCAAACAAAGTTTGGATGTGCTATTACTATTATTTTGCTGCCACCGTGTCTTATTTGATCATGTTTGTGATGTGCTACCATTTTGAAATTTGGTTCCTGCATTCACGGCGATATTTCAGCAGGACTTACAAATACATTTTCGATTTTGTCCACTCTGTTCCGATTATCAAGCAATTGCAAATTATCAAGGTCCAAATTTTCGGTCCAATGAATAAAAAAGGCATGGTACCATCTTCAAATTTGGTATCGGCACTATAGGCAATATTACAAGACTGCTTGGTAATTCTTTTTTGATTTCGGGCCTGAGTATCGGGGGAAAATGGTTCTTTTCAAAAGTGCAGATATGGAATTCTATGAGACCTTGACCACATTCATCCAAATATCACACCCAAGATTTGAGTGTTTTTCTTCTTTTTCTTATAAAGAGTTGATCATAATGACATTTAGACTTAGAAAATGTTTACAAAATAGTTATTCTAAATTTATTTTCAATTTGTATTTTAATAAAATTAATGAATAATAATACGGTTAGGAAACGTTAAGAAATGAACTATCCATTTTGTTTTTGAGCAGCATCCTCCTTCAATTTTTGAAAACAATGTGATGTTACTATTAGTGGATAAAAACTTGTTCAAAGTCAGGGGTAAAAACACTCTATTGCACTGCAGACTTTAAACAAGCTTTTGCTTGCTAGGCTATTAATAAATATTACTAAGTATTAAAAATAATTATTACATCATGCAGACCTCGGAATTCACGACGGCATTCCCCTGTCGAGGAGCATCTTTAGGAGAATGTGGATTCTTATATATTCAATAATTCCCAATAATGAATTACAAATATCATGGAGATTAAAATAAAGGATATATTTTGATAAAAAAAGTATTTTAAGAAATGAAAGTATCTATTTCATTTTTCTATTATCTAGCGTTTCTTTACTTTTAAATCCTAACATGTGGTATAAACAAGTCTTTTCTTATTTTATTAATTTTATGTTAAAAAACATTAAAAGCATAATTGTATCCAATGCATGTATCATATGTATAGCATATATAGATATAGTGTGTGCATAATGCATGTAACCTAGCCTATATAGCCTACATAACAATAATACGCACACATATGCTGTGGACTTTGAACAAGTTTTTTCTGACTGGGTTACCTTTAAGAGCTTATGTTACTCTGAATTTGATTAGAATGAACTCTTACATTGTTCTCACTGATTGTGTATCTTGAATCTATTGTTTTCTTACTCACACCATGACCTTGTATGTTTCTTATTTAACTTATATTTACTTTACAGTATATTTCATATTAGTGTATCATAAAATTATTTTGCATCATTAATCTAATAGACTGTTACTTTCTTACTTATTTCTAAAGCTTGGTTCGTACTTGGTGAAAAGCACGATAACATTGAGATAAGAAAGCATTAGGGATCGAGTTTAGGGATCGCCTAATTGAATATATTGTTTTTAAATATCAAAAATATTTTTGTAATCAGAATATCATGATTGGTGCTCCCATTAAGCGAATAAGCATGATAATACTTATTTTGTATTTTTATCACCAATTGAGAACCAAGCTTAAGCATTTGAATATATGACATTATCTAGGGTTTTATAACTATGAAAAATAAAATATTTCTTAAAAAGTGAATCATTTAATTGGAAGTATTTCTTAAAGAAACCAATCTAATGCAAAATTGTTTAGAGCGAAACTCATTTAGGGGTCCATGTAAAGGCTGCCTTAAAGTGAAACCATTTAATAAATATCCGTTAGCTTATACCTCTTCGATACGTAAGAAATGTGCTAACTCTATTTACTTTCCTATGTCATGAAGTGATCATTAACTGTTTACAGGTTATCATGTGGGAGCTTTTCCATTCTCAAGAACATCCAAAAGGTTCTATACTACCTTAATAATTAATTAACAAAAGTTCTTCTTAAAGGTTGATTTCCAAATAATTTGCGATGAAAAAAAAAAGAAGACATTCTATTGGTAGAAATGACATTGATTTCTACCATGTCTTATTTTGGCTTTTGCAGCAAATTTTTTGCCTCATGGAAATCAACCTTAATTTAGTAATGCAAGCCTGAAAATAATTATCGGGAGGGAACACCTGTGGAGGAGTGTTCTTTGAATATAGTTTTCAGCTAAAAAACATAGATAATGTCCAACAGTCACTTTGAGGCTTGTAATCACAATAGATTTCAAGACAAATATATCCATATAATCTTTCAACCCAGTGGGAAAAAACTTGTTCAAAGTCAGCAGTAAAGGTCCTAGAATGATGTTGAAGGACTTGTTCCTAACATCTCTACGGTTGAACAAGTTTTTGCCCACTGGTTTTATTAATTGTTCTACTTGGTACCTTTAAAATTTAAATTTTCTTAATTATTAGGGATTGTCTCAAAAATATAATCTACTAAGGAGAGTACTGAGTCAATGATCTTGCAATGGATTGGTTTCTTCGTACCAAAGAAACCAGTCCATTGCAAGCTCATTGACCTAACACACTACCTGCAACAAGTTTTTAATTTAAATAATTATAATATTAATTGGATAGTTTTCAAAAAATTATGGTTTAATAAGTATAGAGAGCACAAAAGTCTCATCACATAAACTTTAGATTACAGTGGTAGAAATAAGAGTAAATAATTACTGTGGAGGAGGGATATTTAAGCATAGCTTCTGGTTTAGTAGCTTGAAGCTATGCTCAAATATCTCTCCACTGCAATGAGTATTTTGCTCTTACTTTAACCATTGGGTTATAATATTGTCACAGACATATTATTAATCTAGTAATCACATGACAGTTTTATGCAATTAAATTTTAATTACACAAGAGTATAATAAACTGTACTTTCTTAATTATTATTGTAATTATTTCACACTCTGCATCAGTAGGATTCTAATTCTAAAATGTAATTAGTAAAGTTTAAAAAAATCACACAGTAAAATTATTTATTAGCAAACTCCACAGTATTTAAAGAAAATAAGTTTTTGCAGGGAAAACAATTTATATATTCCATATACAGGTTGAAGTAGGTATTATTTATCACTCCAAATTTTTACATAAGGAAAAACATGTTCAAAGTCTGCAGTAAAGATTGTAGAAAAACGTTGTTGTTCTAACGTCTTTACTGCAGACTTTGAACAACTTTGTGGACAATGATGTTTATTGGTATCACGGCAATATTTGCGATTGGGACAGCATGTGCAAGTGCTATGACACTCATCATACAGAGCGAACCTAAGTTATTTTTTAGAGAACTTTGCAATATAATGGTAGATAACGTAGTGATTAAAACAGAGAATGATGGGAACAATTTAATATTCAATGGTGATGAATGTGAAGATGTTTATACTTTTATGATCAAACAAGAACCATTGAATCATGATGAACATAATTCTCAGGTAAGTGTGTCCATTTATGAGAATGCACCTCTTTAGTAAAAATTATTTTATCACCCACATGAAATACAATAGAGATTTTATTCTCTACTGCATGATCCTTGTTTGTCGTTGAAGATATTTATTTTCTCTACAAGAGAAAAAACCCTTATAAAACAAACTAACTGCGGATTGTATAAGGAATAACAGTAGTTACAAACCTTGATTGTGATCTTGAGGCTAAAAACATTAAAAACCTTGAAACTTCAACAATTTAATTGTTTTTAATGAGATTAATAATTTTTAGTGAAACTACCTTATTCCAGGAAATTAACTTGTTTTTGGGGAATTCGTGTTAATTTCATAGCCATTAATTTTAACTAATGTTAATTTTATGGAGGATGATACAATGAGACGTTAATTTTGTATGTGTCATTTTCGTGTCAGAATAATATTTTTTCCTATCAGGAAACGATTTTCTAATACATTTTTTAATCTACATTGGAGGATCCCAAGAGAGATGTAACAACAGTTAAGGTGGACTTAAAGTTGCATGCAAAAACGGTAGCGAAAGTGTACCAATTTTTGAAGACTGATAAAGGATTGATAGTTTAAATCCTTACATTTAAGACATTTTAATAACAATAAAACAGCTGGACAATTGTTACTTAAAGGCCGGCTTACACGCCGCGCAAATGAGCAAATGAGTCAGGCAAATGGGTGAATGAGTCACACGAACAGTTTATAGTTGTTGCCAATGGTATCGATGATGTGATTAAACATTTGTAAACAAAGAACACACGGCATTGACTAGATAGATAGCGGATTCTTATTTTGCTCCTGTTGAGAAGACATATCTTCATCTTCGACATTCAATAACACTTGTTACTACATACAAAGTGATACATATCACCTGCAGAGTACAGTACAATCTTAATATAACGAACTCCGATGGGAAACAAATAAAAATCATTACACAGGGGAGGGGGAGGGGGGTTGAATTTATAAGAAGTTTATTGACCAGAGGAAAGAGCATTGAATTTGTTATAACAGTTTGTTAGCTATATTTGGGGAGTCTTATTATAATTGAGGTGCACTGTATGTTTGAGCAAAATAACAGAATGCTATTATGTTCAAAAGGTTCTCTGTTGCAGGTGGTGACCATTCCTTATTTTAAACACAGCACAAAAAAGAAACTTATCAATTATTATTTCAAGAACAACAGATGAAACTTTGGCCGTGTCAAAACGTGAAAATAGCTTAAAGTTTTTCTTTTTGAAATGTTGAATAGCATGGTTTACATTCCTTTTCATTGACATTCTTTTCTTCTAATTACGTAATGTTTTGATAATCTTGTGTTTTTATTAGCTGACGTGACTTTATTCGCTTAAAAAGTTCAACTTGTTTGAACTTCTGCGACCAGTTGCGTGAACAACAGATAATGATGTAATGTTGTCAATATTAATCTTTGTGCATGCTTACTTGATCATTTGCTCATTCATGCGACCAATTTGCACGGAGTGGACACCACCGGCCTTAATAGTTGTGTTTTGTTAATTTTATCTGTTATAGTTGTGTTCTTCAAAAGAAAAAATCAGAAATGTTTCAAAAACCGCGTTAATTTTATTATGGATCTTGGAAAAACTTTATTTGACACGCGTTAATTTTATTTGAATATTAAGCAGATTGGACTTGATTCGCGTTAATTTTCTATACGTAAATTTTCCTCGCATTAATACCATTGTGCGTTAATTTCCTGGAAAAACATAATATGTAATTGTTAATGTTATGTGTATACGGAATGGTCTCCTTACCTTTTCTATTTTAGACAAATGATCAGTTCAATACTTCTTCATCCTTTGCAAAGTTTTTCAAATCTGGTATGTGGATATCTGTTCATCATGTTTTGTTTGTAGATCATATTTTTATGATGATATAGCAAATAGATTCGCAAATACAGCGCACAAAAAGGAAGTTATTGAAATTGCATTGAGTTCTACTTTGAGCAGCCAACGCCTCGTTTTCATGTATTTGTAAATAATTCTATATCAACATAAGCTAAAAATAATTAAACAGAATAATATTAACAATTGTTGATATTTGTTAGACCAATGCATATCCATTAGATTCTCAGTAAGTATCGTTTCTCTATTCATTCACAAGAACATAAAAAAGCCTGCTTGATTGATTTTATCTGTTTTTGCTATTATTCATTTGATCAACACTTTCGTTGTATAAAGAGCAAATAATCACTGAGGAGTGGTTTGTGAGCATAGCTTTATTCTACAAACACTGAAGCCATGCTCAAAATTCGCTCCTTTGTAGTGATTATTATTTTCTCTTCTTTGGAACACTATACCTCAGGTTGGACATTTGTGCATTGACTGAGATTTACAAACATAGGCTCTCCAAACTGATCATAAACTAATCGAGTTCAAACATTAACACAAGTTTCATATTAGTGCCTTTCTTAAGAGGATTAACAGCCGCATGGTGATTTCTGACGGTTAGGCAACATTTTGTTTAGCTGTAGTTTCTAGAATTAGAATTGGTACTGTAGAATGTTCGTAGCCACTTTATACATCTATAGTAGTTTGTATCAATCTCATTTCCCAAAGCTCTGCTGTGTTCAGCTTACCACACTCTCCCATTCAATGTTAAAGAGCTTTTCTACAGAGGAAAAACCAATCCATTACGAGTTCGTTGACCTAACACACTTCTGTATAGATTCATTTTTGTTGATTTTGTCAATTTTAGCTGGTTTTGGAGCAAAAAGTTTGAGGTGGCCCCTAAAGTAATGCTTTATGTACCATAATTTCGTAGTGACAAGCTCTGTTTGATCGGCTTTTATTTTCAAGTCATCCCTTAACATTACTTTACAAGTAAACTATTATTTTCTGTCTGATTCAATCAGCACTATACTATAATGAAGATCTTATACTTTAGAATGTAAAGACAATCTCAGTGCCAGTAGTTCTTGTGATGAACAGGGTTCAAGAGCTGATGTGTTAAACATCAATACTACTTTACCCAATGAATCCAGACAAGGTGATGCTACTAGTGGAAGACCATACTCATTGCCATATTATCAGTGTAATTTTTGCTGTGATCAATTTTCTGAAATGAACAGTTTGACATTCCATTTGCAACAAGTTCATGCTAATGAGAAGAGATTTCAATGTGATTATTGTGATCAAAAGTTTTTCGCTAATTGTGATTTGCAAAGACATTTGTATTTGCATATTGTTGAAAAATCATATAATCGTAATACCAGCTTGGACTCCTGCAGTCTTTTGAATGAATTGCAGTCCCATTTTCAGCCCATTGCTAAGAGAAGACATCAATGCAATATTTGTAATAAATCGTTCTTCAACTTGTCAGCTCATTTAAGGACCCATACTGGTGAGAAACCATTTGGATGTGATATATGTAGTAAGACGTTCACTCAAAAAAATGCTTTGAATGCTCATTACCGAACGCATACAGGAGAGAAACCGTATCAATGTCATATTTGCTGTAAATTATTTACTACTGACAGTAACTTTAAAAATCATTTACCAACTCATTCTAAAGAGAAACGGTATCACTGTCATTTTTGCAATAAGTCATTTACTCAGAAACATTCGTTGATGAGTCATATGCGACGTCATAGTGGTGATAGACCATATCAATGTCAAATCTGTAGCAAATCATTCGCTACACAGAATAAATTGAAAAAACATTTATCAACTCATGGTAGTAATGAATAAGAATAAAAACGTGAACTCTGTGATAAATCATTCTTTCAAAAAGTTAAAGATAAACGTTTGTTATATAAGGAGCTGATCTACTATGGTATTGCACAATGTATAAAATTACATACGTCAGCGGTTGAGTGGTCCTGGAGTTACAATACTAGTTTTCATTGTTGTTTAAATAAACATTAATGTGTCTAGGCTTTTTAGGGCTCTGAAAGCCTAGGGGGGGGGGGCATTAGAACCACCCCCTCCATAAAATCTGAACGGCTGCATATTTTTCTTTCAAATTTACACCAAAAGTACCTCAAACTATAAACTATATTTTAGCATAAAAATAAATGGCAGGTGCCCTATTGTTTCACACTTATGATGTCATGGCTAATCTTGAGTATTGAGTTCATATTTTGCATGAGTATAATGGTTAGATGCAGAAACATGTCACAAGTAACTTTTTATGTAAAATAAACATCAGAAAACAGATTCAGCATAAAATTTCAAATCCAACAGTGTGTCATATGACGTATTAAAGAAAATAGAAAAATATTTGCCCATTTTTTTGGTCTACCATTGAAAAGCATCGAAATGCTGAATATGAGCATATTATTTTTAAAAATATTTTGGGAATATTTTTCCTAATTAAAAGTTAGGAAAAGTCAAAAAGTTTGAGCATGATATCACTTTTATTTAAAAAGTTATGAACGATTTTTCCCTCCCTCCCCCCTAGTCCTAATAGAGTTAAGAGAACTAAAAGCCATTTGATAAATTTATCGAATTAATGTCAATCAAACTAAATAGATTATTTTGATTGGTTTATATTTCTTTATTTTCATATTTTTGAATAAAAGCGATTTGTCGACACTGCAAAAATAAAAATGTAGATAGATGTAACCAATGTTTATCTATAAGATTCTGTTAGCTAAGTTTTGTGATACATACTTTCTTTTTTTACAAGAATATTTTGGCATAGAAGAATTAGAGCGGAATATTAATTATCCAAAATTATGATGACTTATCGCCTGATCAAAACTTGGTTACCATGTTGATGCAAATGGATGAAATATTTGACATTTCTCCCCCATAGTGTCCACCAATCCCTGGTCCCCTGACGAATCTGTCCCAATAGAAAATTCACCACCTCCTATTGTTATATACCGGAAAACACGGGTGTTACAACAAGAGATTAAAAATTAAACGACAACACATGCATGTATATGCAAGGGAAAATTATATTAATTGACTGATATTAACGATTTATGTTGCTATATATCACCATCCCCTCAAGGAAATATATCCTCCAAAATATAAATCTCCCTCCTCAAGGACAGCAATTTTTGCCATTGCCCCCAGGCAGAAGGGGGGACACTATAACAACCTTATATAACAGTCTCTAAATTCTTCTATCTAATTTATTGTATTTATGCCTAACTAGTTTGTATAAAGGTATGTTTTGTAAATAACTTATTAAAAGAGTGAATCTTGTAAATATATTTTCGTTCCTAATAATTCCTCATGCCTATACTCTTGACATACTTCTTTCTGAGTGGCATACAATTGTTACTTTTCACTACGTTTTCTATTTCGATTGTACAATTGATGAAAAAAATTTTTTCAATTAATTTCCCACTTCAACATTTCATTATTTTAAAACTTTTTAAATATGGAAATGGTAGATTTTTTCTTATGTAAACTCTCGACTAAAATATCATGATCATTGCTTGTGTGTTAACCTTTACATTGTCATTCCCGTTATTTCTCATACATGGCTGAGTGTTGTTTTTATGGATGAATTTTCAATTTTTGCTTTTACGTTTACTTCAAAAGTATCATGACAGGAACATTTTGGATTAAAGTTTATATTATTTTGGAAAAACTTTCAAACTAAAGTTTTTTGTCAAACCAAGTAATATTAATAATAATAAAATGAAATTACAGTCTTATGTGGGTGATTTTGTATTCAGCAATCACAACACAAGATACGGAGAAATACCCCTAATAATTATAATGTTTTGGATCTTTTGGTTCCAGCTCAATGGTTAGCACTTCAAGTCCATTACTTTTTGTTCTTTTAATGACTGGGATGATATTGGATGCAAAATTTGTCAGACGGTAAAAAATATTGGACCATAAAGTTTTGTTCAATATTTTTACAGTCCAAAATGTTTTATAGTTAGTGTTAGTGTTAAGATTTTATATTTAGTTGAATTCGCTAATAATTTAATTGCTAACAATATCGAACAATAAGATGACAACAAAACATGGCGATAAAAATAAAACTGCATAGTAGATTACGTTAGTGATTTTGCAATTTATTATTTCTTCAATACAACAGATCCAACCCATTGTAATATCATATACGGCATAGGATCTGATACTGGTTCTTTTTAGTCTGCCAAACAAAGTTTGGATGGGCAGCTCGCTTTTTTTATTAGACCATGTTCCTGAAGTGCTACCATTTTTAAATTTGGTACTAGCATTTGAGGCGATAGGTTTTTGGTTTTGTCCACTTGGGTTCAAGTTTCTGGTAAAAAGGGTCCAAATTGCGTTATCGGTCCATTACACTCTTGAAATTTGTTAGCAATGTTCTAGGTAATATTTTTGTATTAAGGTTCATTCTCAAATTTTAAGATATGAAGTCTCCATTTTGATTTTGGTAAGCTTCTTTCTTCAATTTTTAAATAAATATTAATGTTATGCACTTAAGTGTCATAAAACATAATTACTATACCACAAGTAAGTTAATGACTTTTTATAACATTGTTACCTTAAGGGAAGAAATTTTTGCGAGAAGAAATTTTTGCGAATCAAGGTCCTGAAAATCGCAGAATTCGCCAAGTTCATTTTCGCGTTTTAAGGTTTGAAAGCTGATTTTGCAGCATTTATTTTTGTGTTTTAAGGTTCGAAGGTCAATTTCGCGAAACTTATTTCACGTTTTGTAATCAAAATTTACTTTTAAAGAGAACAAAAAGCAGTCAATATCTGTTTCAAAAGTTTTTTACACTACCAAACTACAAATGCATTACAGGTTTACTACTTTTTTTTAATTTCTTTTATTACCAAAACATCTAGAAAGGGGGGAAAAACATCATTGCTTTGTAAAGATACCACAAAAGTATTATTTGGTACCGTATGGCTTCTTTCAATATCTTTATAAAATGTTTTCCTGTTTAAACTGAATAAACAAAAATGTACTTTTTTCACTGCTTATGAACGATTACCTGCGATTGTAGGTTGAGGTAATTAGTCCCAACGTGAATTACAATGACAATAAAACACAGGAAGTTGTTTTTAACAACAGAATGGAATTCATTCCAAAAATTATTTTTTAGTAATTATGGAGAAATCGTGCGTTTTAAATTTACAACACATTGTTTTATTTTTAAAAAGAGTAATATCTTTATTTCTTATTTCATTTTCTATTACATATTCCGCCTATATAAATCGTATTGCCTATGTGCATAGCATATGGATACTTATGTATATAGGCTATGCATATACAATGCACATATATTCTATATACATATAGCCTAGTACATATAGCTTATCTGCATAACCTTATTATAATTTATGCATATATTATGCACATATATTCTATATGCATATAGCCTATACTCATGTAGACAATAGCCTATATACATATTGTCTATATACCTGTAGCATATATACACAAAACCTATATACGTATCCTATACCTTAAGGGAAGTAATTTTCGCGAATTCGATTTGGCGGGCTACTTTCAATATTGTACCTTTGATTTATATCTTGTTTCGCATTGAAAAGTATGTTATTGTGCTAGTTCTACGCATAATACATCTACACAGCATTCCAAACATAAAGAATTGCAAATGTATTATGTTTTCTTCATATCCGATAGGTTCAAAATACATAAACTATATATTTAACGAACTACCTTAAAAAAATACATGTTACTGTATAAGGTTATTATGCCATTGCCATTAATTATGCTATTGTTCTTCTTTTGCTTGAAGATTTTATTTTCATGTTTAGCCCAACAAACAAAGTTTAGATGGGCTATTACTATCACTTTGCAGCGACAGGGGAGGCCCACTTTTCTTATTAGACCATGTTCCCGAAGTGATACCATTTTTAAATTTGGTGCCAGCAACATTCGGGGCAATATTTTAGAAGGTCTCCCAAAAATATTTTGACTTTGTCCACTCAGTCCCGAGTTTTGGTCAAAAAGGACCCAAATGGGATTTTTGGTTCAATGGGCCGAAAAGGCGTGGTACCATCCTGAAATTTGTTTATGTCATTCTAGGAAATATTATGAGACTATTGACCAAATTTATTTCAATTTTGCTGACTCGGGATCGACTAGTGGTGAAAAAGGGATTTTTTTTAAAAGTGGCAACTTTTTGAATTCAGTTTATAAGGATTTGACCAAAATCACATTTGAAAAATAATTTTTCTATTATACTTTCACCATGAATCTTTTTTGGCAGACATTTTGTATTTTGAGGAAAGAAGCTTAATTTTTTTGAGATGATAAGTGATATTTTTTATAAAAATAAATTTATAATTTCAAGAATTGAAATCTCCATTTTGATTTTGGAAAGCATTTTTCTTCAATTTTAAAATAAATAATAATGTTATCCACTTTAAGGTCGTAAAAAATTAATTACTATCATGAGTATAACTTGGTTTTTATAACATTATTAATTCTCTCAATGCTAATTAGAAATATAATGACAATACACAATTCAACAGAGGAAGAATGGATTGTTTTAAAAATTTTGATTAATGTTCTATTTCATTATTCTTTATTTATTAATCTTAATAACTGATGATGATAATAAAAACATAGTATAGTCAAATAATATAATATATGTTATAGTCTATGGGTATCGTAGGTACATACACATACATATATATGCATACATACATACATACATACATAATTCTCTATTTTCATTTTACGTAATGCTATGTTGTATAATGTGTGTATGCAATTCATAATAAATTACATGATATTTTCAATATTTTTTTTAAGTTAGCTAAATTAAACAGCAATATGCTAGTTGTGTAGAGCATTTTCTTATGCTTTAGAAAATTTCAAGGTATTTATAAAATACCGAACATGAAGTTGTTGGTCTAATAGGTTGGATACTATCCTTAACTAATTAAGGGTCATAAAACTTGATTACTCCTTTTTATTTTATAACATTAATAGCTTTATAACATTAATTATTCCCAATACGAATAAGAATTATAATGAAAAGAGTATTTAAATAAGGAAAAGGAAATAACATTTCAAAGAAGATCTAGTGTTTCTTTATTTTTAAATTCTAAAATATAATAGAAAATTCTAAATATAGCAGAAACAATTCAAATTTAAAAAACACAGTTTCTTTAAATCATTAAAAGCATCCCATGAATATTGTAATATCTATGGGTCCATAGTAAGTTTTTTGCTGCGAGTAATGCAAAAATTCACATATTTCTTATATTTCTCTGAAGGCAACCATTTTTGGCACCAAAAATTTGCAGAAAAACATAAATTTTTTAAGTTCCATAATTATTCATGTGAAATTAGAATTATGCAAAAAAAAAAGAAAACAAATAGAGTCCTGCATTTTAACAACGTAAAGGTCATTGATCTATTCAACTATTGGTTTTATCAGTTGCCATATTGTTTGTTTACATTTATCGATGACTACATAATTATAACGTAAGTGTATAATTATTGCATATCATATATGCATAAAGCATATATACATTTAGATTTCTTCCTCTACACACTTCAGACATTTAAATTTTAATTGAAGATTTTTAGCCTGCTAGGAGATATTTCTATCACTTTGAAAACAAACAGTTGCAAATTTGTTAACAAATTATTTTCTAATAACAGTAGCTTAAAGGATCATTTATGAATCCATACTATAGATTATTTACTATTGAAGAAAAATCGAAAACCTGTTAAGTAAGTTATAATCCGAACCAATTTACAACTGATACGGGCTTAAAGGACAATGAAGAATGTAATTTGAATATGAATGTAATTTTTAATATGTACTACAATGTCATGTTAGCAATTACTCATTCAGATTTTCAAGCAAGAAAAGCTTTATGCAATTCAAAAGTAACATTGCAATGTCGAATTCACAATCTGATTTGCAATGCAATAAATCATTCACCCCAAAACATATTTAAGATTCACATCAACTGGCAAGCAATTTTCACCCAGTGTTCAAAGTCCACATTAAATACACTAGAATGACTTTTTTCAACATTTTTCTAGCATCTTTACTGCGGGTTTTGACATGTTTTTAAGAAATCGTTTTCTCCAAAATGACATTCTAAATATCCATTCACAAACTCATTTGACATAGATAATGTCAGCGAAATGTCTACTAAAATTAAAAAATCAAATTTTCTAAAACATTGTTTGAAGCGGAAAGTCTATTATGAGCTGAACCACGAAATAAAATGTCCACGAAATGCACTTTTTATGGACCTGTAAGAATAAGTACCAGCACATTTAAGATAAGAAGTGTTATTTACTTCAATGTCTCAATTTTGACCTTGCCAATGATTTCACAGTTCATTTTCATTTTTAGCCCACCAAACGAAGTTTGAATGGGCTATTACTACCACCCTAATAGACCATGTTCCCGAAGCTACCATTTTGAAATTTGGTATCAGCATGCAAGGTAATATTTTGGAAGGACTGACCAAAAAATAAATTGATTGTTCAAACTGTGTTTTTAGTCCAATGGACCGAAAAGGTGTGGTACCATCCTGAAATTTGATTATGGCATTCTAGGTACTATTACAAGAATGCGCCAAATTTATTTCGGTTTCATAGACTCGGGACCGACTATCAGCAACAAAGGGATTTTTCAAAAGTGAAGAATTAGAAAATTTTTGAAAATTCGATTTCTACTTTGACCACTTTCAAGAAAAGTTAAGGTATATATACCAAAAATGATATTGGGCGAAGTGGAGGATTTGATCACATTCAAGTAAAAGTTTTAAAGTAAATATCATACCAAAATGACGATAAAAGAATTTATTTTTTTTAAATTTTATTTTTTGTTTGGCATCTATTTTGTTCAGTCTCCATTTTGATTATGGGAAGCTTTCTTCTTCAATTTTGAAATAAATATTAATATCATTCATTTAAGGGTCGTAAAACATAATTACTGCACCATAAGTATAAGTTGGATTTTATAACATAATTTTTCCCAATGCGAATTGAAAATTTGACAATACACAGTACTGTCAGGGTTCACTTTTTCTTAGTCTATCTGGGTGAGAGATAGAGAATGATCAAGTCTAACCTTGCAATGTAAATCCTTAGCCTAGTGATTCTATTATCC
>JAULBZ010000567.1:0-29132 GCA_032360805.1 Neoturris breviconis
TAGGGACGCTATGATATTTTTTTCTCTGCAACAATCATTGTATAGCTTTAATCTAAGAAATAAACGACAGAAATTTTGTGACCTTAGTTCTCCTTTAAAAGGCGCATTTAAATCTCCTGTCTGTACGAACTTACAATATTAAAAAAAGAGAGAGGAAAGTTATAGCTTGCAAAAAAATAAAAAGTGTGTATGTATAATTATTGATATCATATGTAATATACACATCAACCTCGTTCCCAGGGTTTCTTGCCTTTTTGAACACGGAAGAGCGCCGCTTGAAACAAATTCGAATTTTCGTTCTGCTCATTTGGCACCAATTTTCTTCCTTCCCAAATATTTGTGACCACGATTGCACACGTAATTAAACTTTTTTGTCACTCTGTATATTTCTCTCAGCCATGAAATAAAGATAAAGAGTATTTGAAATTTTCTTTCTAGCTCGAAACTATGCTTAAAATGCCTCCTCCACAGTCACTATTTACTCTTATTTTGAATACTGTAAATAGGTTCAAACGTTCGCTTTTATTTACCTGCTGCATTGAGGAAATAATATCTCCATAAGCGAAAACGCTATGTGTGACGTCAATTTCTACCAATGGAATGACTTCATTTGGCTTTCGCAGCGGATTTTTTGTTGAAATCAACTTTCTTTATGTTTGGATAATTTTCAGTATAAAACCTTTCTCTTCGTTAAATTTCGGTATGAAACTTTTCGCTTTGTTAATTTTCGGTATGAAATTTTCTGTTTGTTAAAGAAGACTGTGCATGATAAAATTGTCTATAGCGGTGTTTACACGCTATGATATTTAGTCACGATTCGGTACTCTACTAACTGCCATTATGGAAAATCGGCCACGATTTGGAAAAATCTGTAAACGGTTAACAGATTTTTGCAGTGTCGTGCATACGACGTCTAGACCATAATCAGTAAAGTATCGAATCGGCCCGATTAATCGTAGTGTGTAAACACTGCTTATATCGGGACAGCATGTTAGTAGAATCAGTACTGACGTCAGTTGTGATATTTTCGATTTGACGTCACATTTTATTGGAATGTATCATTCGGAAGATAACACGCGTTGTGAATAGACGATATCATTTTTCGAAATAAAGTAATGATTGAAATTTCAGCTCCAGAGCAAGTAAGTCATTCTTGTCTGTCGAACAAAATATTTTTAGTTCAATTATTATTCTAACGGCGTCAAATTTGAGTAATCGAAGTTTTTTATAATGGTTTTGCGATTTCACGTTTTCACTGTTCAATTTTTTGTTGCATTTCTTTTAGTTCGTATCTCTGTGAGCTCTCTTCATACTTAGTTCAGGTATATGTTATTCGTTTCTCTGTGAACTCTCTTCATACTTAGTTATATGTTATTCGTATCTTATTTTTATTTTCAGCAATTTTTGTCTGAGGATAAAGAAACATTAGTGGAGCATTTTTTGCTCCAAAAGGAGCGCATCAAGGAAATATACAGCGCAATTGATGCACAGGATTGTATAATCGAACAAAACGACCTAGAATTAGCTGAATTGTTAGATCAGTTAGATGCAGCTGCACGAAATAAGAAGAAACCATCAGCAACTGAATCAAAGGGTATAATGACTGAACGTTCTTGTGATGCTTCGACATCGACAGAAAGTGTGAAGAAAGTATCAGTAGAAGTGCTAACTTGTATTAATCGTTCTCAACTTGCTCGTGAACAGCATGATGCTTCAACATCGGCCTGCACATCAACATCATCAATTGGGTTGATGACAGACGTTCCCCGCCATCGAAATGTCGCCACTGCCACAGAGCGTGTCGTAACAACACAAGCAGATACAGTAACCAACGATAATGGATGGACAAACATCTTCTCTCCCACAACATTAAAAGTTGCAGTTGGTGCAGCTGTATTGTTTGGATTGTGGAAGCTAACTTGTTAGCTTTGTTTTTTTTAGTTTTTTTTTTAGTTTTGCAGTTTTGATAATGCTCATCGTTCAAAACACTTCAATAGTCAGTCTAAATATTTGGTCCAAAAGAGATCCCTTTCTCCTGAACATCGATTACTTTTGACACATTGATGTAAATGGGATGAACGATTCCCTGATTTTAATTGATAAAGTCTGTGAAACTTTTTTATTTTTTAAAAGTATCGGTAGATAAACTTGTCTTGTAAACAATTATGATGACAAAAAAATCCTAAAATAATTTATAGTATCTATTTAATACTCAACGATCTTGAAGTTGATTGGCTATTATTTCCTGAATAAACCATTCAATTTAAAGACCTGATTCTATTCTGTTCAACCAACAGTTTTACTTGGCTATAATACCGTAATGTATCGATTAAACGCCCGGGCGCTTATTTAATTTTGGAGCCTCAAGGACAGAGGTGGGGGGGGGAGGGGGGGCGCGGGGGGCGCTTATTCAATCAACAAAACTTAAGGTATTTAAAAAATTTCGGGAAAACGGAATAAACACCACAATGATTTGCTCGTATTAAACTGTTTCTTCTTTTCGTGCTCAACATCTACATCTACGTCCCCTCCCGTTTATTTAATACTGCAGATAAGCATGTGATGTAGAATAAAAGTAAATTGAACAAAATTTAGGGGGTAACGAAGACACTAGGTTAATAAAGGCCGGTTTACATTAAATGAATGGTAAGTGCTAACCCATATATAGGCCATATGAAGTTAATAAGTGGTTGTCAAATCAAATTATAATTCTTCGTAATTTGTTCTCCTTGTAGTAAGGTGTTTATAAAGTGAGATTAAGGTTGGAAATATCGTGAAAGAAACTAACCAACAGCAAGGCAAAGTAATAAAGGTAAAGTATCAATTTCTCTTAAGGAAGCTCGCACCCTATAAAGGTGAAATTCCACTAGACGAATTCGTTCGCACGAATTCTAAATAAAGCCATTGTATTGGTTGAAAGCGACGTCACGTGTTAGACGAGGTCGCTTTCAACCAATATAATGGCTTCATTTAGGATCCAGACCTACTTACAAAAAGCGGAAAGTACTACCCCGAGACGAGGTTGGTAATATGCTCTAATTCATTCACTGTATTATGAATAACCCGTCAAATCAACGTTGAAAAGGCGTATTTTTGAAGTCTAGACGTCACTATGATTATATGTATTTTCTAAGAAGAGGCAAAATATATTCGGGATACCAATTATTTTGGGGATTTTTTTTATCTTCCGACGTTGCTCTACAACCGATCGCATAAATTATAAGACATTTTACGAATTTCAACAAGCAATACAAGCCACAAGTAAAACGTAAATACGGAAAATGACCACTAGACGTCCCTTGAGGTTTATCTCAGAGGTTTATCCGAATAGGATCTTGGGTCTTTTTGCAAACTCGATAAATTCTGCTGTTCATAGCAGCTTAGTACCCAGGCTCTTAGAACATATTCGATTTTTTGTGTCTTTAGGTTTGCTACCGAAAATTTACGGCTCTTTATCTAATTGGAAATTCGGAATTTTTGCTTGAATTTTACCTTGTCTCAAATATGTATGTGATCGCTCGTAGCGTCTTTACTGCGGACTTTGAACAAGTTATTGCTCACTGGGCTGTACGTGTTTTCTAATTTCTTTTAATATTTTGTTCGACTCATTTATCTAAACAAATTTCAGCAAATTGATCAGTATCAAATTATAATATTATGTTGACGTCAATAAAAGCCTGGCTGACGTTAACAAAATTAGCTGAAAATGTGTTATGATGGTGAATAAAGTGACGACTTTGTCGTGAATTTGAGAGGTGACGATGAAAAAAATATTCTTCTGATTTTGGATAACATAACCCCCGTTAAATATTATTATTAAACATAACCCCCGTTAATTATTAAAGGAATATTTAAACTATCAGGAGGTTTTGCAGTCACAAAACAGTTGATACAACTGTTGTATATTTGAAGATAAAAAGATTCTCAAATAAAATATGTACAATAATCATTTTTTCTTAAATACAACAATGTCTGAATGACGATGTCTTATGTCATGATTCCCGCTGAAACTTAAACGTCTAGATTATGGTTGAATATGGTTTTTGGTTATCTTGTGTCTACTTTGATCTTTTCTTGTATAAAAACCAAAACAATATCCCAAATAAAATTCTACCTATTCCTAAATAATGAAGTTAACTGCTCACAGTAGAAACTTGTTGTAATCCGACAACTTCCTTTTTGTACAGGGATTGCACAAACAACGAGATATTGCGTAGCAGCAAGTTTCTACTTTGAACAGCCTCGTTTTCGTTATTTATGAATAGGTCTATTGCTCAGAAAGTTTTATTGTCAAAAATAAGTCTTAAAGGTTATATTCCAGATTTTACGGTGAACAGAATATATATTTAAACAAGAAAGCCATCGTATCGTGACTTTAAAACTGGGGAATGAATGAAGTTCACTAAATAATATTTGTTATAATTTTATAAATTGTATATACAACAAAATATCAACCTTATGACAAAATGAGGTCCGAAACATTATCCTTTATTCCGGATTTTACGGTGAACAGAGTATATAAAACAAAATGAAGTCCGAAACTTTATCTTATATTCCGGATTTTACGGTGAACAGAGTATATAAAACAAAATGAGATCCAAAAATATATCTTATATTCCGGATTTTACGGTGAACAGAGTATATAGAACAAAATGAGGTCCGAAACTTTATCTTATATTCCGGATTTTACGATGAACAGAGTATATAGAACAAAATAAATGAGGTCCGAAACTTTATCTTTTATTCCGGATTTTACGGTGAACAGAGTATATAAAACAAAATGAGGTCCAAAACTTTATCTTTTATTCCGGATTTTACGGTGAACTGAGTGTATATTTAAATAATATTCTTTTGGAAAACTATAATACACACTCCGATCCCAGGGCTTTTCTCTTTAGGTCTTTATATTTGAGAGAAACGCGTATACGTATACAATACGTATGCAAGTTATACACACCATGGTCAACTGAGGTTCAAAAAACTTTTGACCAAAGTGTGCTTGAACTCTATGTAAGCATCCTCGTTCCCAGCACTTTTTCCGTCTTACAAGCCCTGGGAATGAGGTTGGTAATGTAGATATATACACTATTAAGGTTGCTTTCCACTAGGCGAGAAATTTGCTGCAAAAGCCAAAAGAAGACATTCCATTGGTAGAAATTGACGTCACATGTCTTCTTTTGGCTTTTGCAGCAAATTTTCCGCCTAGTGGGAATCAACGTTCACCAATAAATTCAAGCGGCTCATCCTGCAATAACTACAGGTGCTTTGCGTCTTTTTTGTTTACCATGTGGATCTAAGAATAAATGTGAATATAGAGTCATAATGGGACCAAATTTACACTGAAGAATAATCTTTGATTTTGCCATAGATTCTTCATATTGCTATAGTTCATTGACATGATGTAATAGCCCCTAATCTTGTCAGCAATGTATGAATAGATCTGTAGCTACGTAATTCAAAGCACATAGAAAGAGGGAGAGAAGGTACACATTAAGTGCAAAACATTTCGGACGTTGTTAATTCGGACATATTATTTTCGGAGAAAATATTTTCAAACGTTTTTTCAACTTACTTTTCCGACAAAATTCGGACAAGTGAAAAGTCCGTTAATTTTAAGTATTAACCCTATTTGGTCGGGGGAGGGAAGGGGGAAGGGGCGAAATTATTAAATAACCCCGAAACTATAAAGTGTACCGAGTTGCAACTTCCTGACTTTTATTTTTACCTATTAGACATACATAGTTTTGATAGTTTTGATGGCTGATGACGTCATTTTTATAAAAATAATTTTGACATAATTAAGAAAGAGAATTCAATTGCCTTTCAGAATCCGGAAACAGAATTAAACAATATGCTTTCAATCAAAAGTTATGGCTCCTCAAATGTAGGTACTAATATCTGCAGAAAACTGTAAATTTTTAAAATTTGCCAAATAAGTGCATACGAAAGGCCCGGGCCAAATAGAGTTAAAACATCTTCAGAACCTTATTGAAGAAAACTACGACCTTTATGGAAGTAAACGTGACAACCAGCGTGTCGAAAGAGGGGAAACATGTCATTGAAAACAGATATTATCTTCATTGACGATGATGACGATCATGAGGAGGATAATGATGACGCACATAATGATTTTGTGAAGAAAATAATTATTGAATAAACTTGCTTTCTGATCTTTGCCTTGTTAAATAATTCGGACGTTAAAAATTTCGAACCACAAATAATTTCAGACGTTAATATTTTTGGACAAATCAAATGTCCGACATTTTTTTGTTGCTCTTAATGTATACATGATACTAGTTCTCAATATTTGTCCAGTTTTTGGAGGGGAAATGGCTTTTTTTCGTGGATTTAAAAATCGCGAAAACCTTTCTCACCGCGATGATCTCTTCTAAAAAAGTACGAAACAATACTTACGACAGTAACGACATGCGTATGGGCAATAATATTTCATTGTTTCTTTGTTTACATTATTGCCACAGTCTGAGATAAACATTTTACACCAACGTCGATCCAACGCCACACACTCTACGCATATAGAAAAATTAAAAATGAAATGTCATTACCAACTCAGGTCGTAAACAAGTGTGCAAAACTTGTTCAAAGCCCGTAGTAAAGATGCTAGTCTTTACTGGTGACCTTGAACAAGTTTGTGCTTACTGGAAAATTAAGCCTGCAAGTCTAGCTTCAATATGTTTCTTTAAGTATACTTACTTTTGATACATCCTTTATCATTCGGTCCTGTTGCAGCAACCGTAGAACTTCCATTACAACAACCAAACTTGCTACTTTCACATGATGGAGGTGAATGTAACTCTAAAATGAATAAGATAAACTAAGATCAAGCTACTTTATTTAGAGTTATATCTTTTTACTACTTTCCATTGCATTTTAAGGTAGGCAGGTACTTTGTCACTGCATCATAAGGTGCAAAGACGCATGCTTTGCCACTACATTTTAATGTTGGCAGATCCTTTGTCGTTACATCTTTAAGTGAAAAGGTTGTCGCTACATTTTAAGGTGAGCATATGCTTTACCATTGCATTTTGAGGTGGGCAGATCCTATATCACTGTATTTTAAGATGGACAGATCCTATGTCACTAAATTTTAAGGTAGGCAGATGCTTTGCCACTGCATTTTAAAGTAGGCAGATCATTTGTCACTACGTTTTAAGGTAGGCAGATAATTTGACACTGCATTTTAAGGATGGCAGATGCTTTATTACTGACGCATTGTATATAAGAGATTGTTTAGAAATATCAAGACAGCATCAGATTACCTATATTACCTATATTGAAATCTGGCCAAATATGACTTTTTTTTTATCTAAAGGCACTGAGTTGGGTAGGATATCCCACCGCTAGTTTGCTATCTTCTCTAGCGATAACGTTTTTAATGAACATATACTTTATTCTCTCGGTTATCATTTACTTAATCTCGCTATGCCAAACAAACTTTTCGTTCTTATTTATAAACATTATTAAATGAAACATACCCCTTACGGTTTAAATAATAACGAAACACAGTAAAGTTATGGAGAGAGAGTACAAACATTTAGTTTATGACATAAGTCATGCAATGTTTTTAAAATGGATTGCAAATCTATCGTAAATCTATTAACATCGCTATTTCTTTAGAAATAAATAACAAAAGTTCTCTCTACTTTCAATAAAATAAAACAAAATAATATTGGAAAGTTTACATGACAAATCCTCGAACACCAGGAGAAGGTTATCACAAAAGAAATCAAGACATAAAGCTTTCACTGACTTCTAAATAGGCCGTCTGTTTTTATAAGAAGGATCTTTCCATCTTCATATGAGCAGGCCCCCTTTCATATATACTTGACAAAAATTTGACAGCTAAATCTAGGTAGTATGCGTACCAAGTTGTAAGACTCAAAGACGTGCTTAACTAGGCAAAATATTTTAAACAGAACGCAGGCCTATAAATTCTATTCAGTTTCATACGGTAAAAATTTTACTCACTGCAAAAGCCACATGTTAGAGCACAATATTTCTTCATGTATTCAGGGTGGTTTTCACATGCATTGCTTTCTCTCCAAAGTTTACATAGCCCGGATTCAGATTCACGTTTTGCATCTTGACAAATACCTAGCAACAGAAATTAACTAATACATGTAACCCAGCCGGCAAAAACCTGTTTCAAAGTCAGAAAAATAACCTTTTTTTCTGACTTTGAACAGGTTTTTGCCGGCTAGGAAATTGACAAATTGATTGTGCAAATAGGAAGTTATTAAATTGCAACAAGTTCTACTCTGAGCAATCAACGCCTCGTTTTCATTATTTCATGAAAAGATTTATTGAGCTTTTGTGTTCGTAACATGTTTTGGGTCACAGTAAAGTCGGTTGGATTTCTCAACCCAAAATAAAATGTACTCGTACTTATCAATCGTATTATGAATAAAGAGGAAGGTTTCAGAGAGATTTAGGAGTACGGGGATGGTTCCAGATACATTTAGGAGTACGGGGATGGTTCCAAAGAGATTTTGTCAGTACGGGGATGGTTTCAAAGAGATTTGAGAATACAGGGATGGTTCCAAAGAGAGTTGGAAGTACGAGGAATATATATTTGAACAGCCGCATTTGATGCGAGTATTAGTAGCTACTTGATTGCAGTGTAAAAACAAAACAAAAAATATTTCCTAGGGATGCTCTGCAAAATGTTAAATCAAAGACTATTTGTTTCGCTAAATTTAAAGAAGATATCAACTAGCTTGCAATTGATTGGTTTCTTCGTTACGAATAAAGCAATCATATTCAAGATGGTTGACTATGTACACTTGTCCGCAGATAATGTATTAATTTAGAATGTATTACTTACCAAGACATTTACCATAATGTTTTACAGTAAGAAGTTTTTTCCTTTTGCATTCTTGTAGTCGTAATGCACATAAATGTTGGTACGTGCGTCCATCTTCACCACATAATGGTCCAGTTTGACGTGATAATCTACATTGATGGACACACTTACATTTATCGACATAATTTATATTTATACACGTATAACCAATTGCGCAACGATTGGGATTTTGACATCGAGCTTGTCGCGCAAAGGACGATAAAAACTTGCATTCAACTGGAGGTATGAATATCATCATACACAATGATAATATCAAGTAAACCTGCATGTTATGTCTTCGAAAACAAATGCTATATAAATCTTTGAGTGTCTTAGCGGTCAAATTAATTCATCGTCAGAAGCTTTTTCCTTGTTTTTCTTATGTATTCTTTATCGTGAACATATCAACCTGAACTGCACAATCTTGCTTATAGTTAATATGCTTATTCTATTTTAGATATTAGAAAGGAAATGTGTATTGTTTTCACATTGCGATTATTTCCATTGCAAATTTATTTTTGAAAATATTACTCTTAGGTGCCCCTTGACCAAACAATGCCGATCAACATCTTTAAAGTTTGATCTAATGTATAGTCCAAGCCGTTTGACCATGGTCTGCCCATCCCGATACTTGGAATGTAATCATTTTTAAACAAACAAGGTTGTTTTGAAAGACCACCCAAAGAACTGTAGTAACTAAATAGTTTCTCCTTTGCAGGGATATTTTGTTTTCAAAAATCATAAAATCTATCTTGACAGGAAATAAGATTAACTTCAGCATGTTTTGATTGATTGGTTTTTGCTCAGACATTTAGGTATACTAAAAACAAGTCAAATGATGTGAAGCTTCTACTCGACTTTTTTACCGTAAAAAGAGAGAAGAAGCGTTGGGATTGTGGGTTTATAATGCAGATAATGTGTACAGGACCTAAATACATTGAAGGCCCATTTACTCTTAGTCTGTGCACCGTTTTTTACCAATATACACATACATGCTACATACTACATACTATTATCCAAATCGAGAGCAAGTAGTAAATCTGGACGGGAAATGGAGCAATTCAACTTACGAATGATATTGCAAATGATATTGTTCAGCCATTTTTAATTTTATTTTTACCAAACGGTTTGGATTTCTGCTGGTATTCTCATTGCAGAAGCGATGTCAAAGGACGTTATTTTAATCCGACGTCAAAATCCGACGCCGAAATGACGACTGTTAGATATCGCAGCTTCGCCAGATGCCGATAGATTTATTTTGGTTGATCGTAGAATGGAGCTTTCGACCAAACGATGAAGAATCTTTGAACTTATCTTTAATATTTGAATATATTTAGCTGTTACCATGGTTACCACGAGTAAGCTAATTGATGGGAAGAATATCTTTCTATATAAAGGTCGTTAGTTTTATTACAATGTCACCCAGTAGGCAAAAACTTGTTCAAAGTCCTCAGTAAAAACGCTAGAATAAGATTGAAGACGTTGTTCTAGCGTCTTTATTGAGGACTTTGAACAGATGTTTTTCCCTTGGGTCAAGTGCTCTTCCGCTGTTAAATAAGTCCAGAGCTTATACGAGGAGAAATAACAGTCTTTTATTTATACCTGCTTATGAACCTACAGGCTTATATCTAAATGGTCTTATAACCAGAAATGAAACAGGATTATTATACTCCTTTAAGATGTTATACTTAACTTTTTTGTACTTGACAAAATATTAATGCAGCCTTTACATAGAGCCTTAAATGAATTTCACCCTAAACAAGCTTGTAATTGATTGATCGATACGAAGAAACCAATCAAATACAAGCGTTTATGGTGAAACACAGTTTCAGGGGTTCATTTAAGGCTGCCTAACACTAGTTTCTTTTACTTGCTGTCAAACAAAATCTAAATAAGCATTACTTGAACGATATAAGTTTTTCAATATATGTGCTTTACTCTTTCTTACAGGTCACCCTTATTCGCAATATTTTGATAGCCATTCTGTACTTTATTTTCACATTTATGGGGGGGTAAAATTCTAAAAAATTATTAAAAATATTAAAGGCAATTTCCATATATTTTGGTATAGTAACCCCCTTAAACACAAATATTAAAGGGGAAATTCTGCATTTAAATTTTGAATATCAGGAGGTTATGACAGACAGAAAAGGTTTTAGTTATAAACAAATAGCACGTGAAGTTTGGTACATAATATATAGAGAGAATGATACCTGTCCCTTCTCTAACATTATCTAGATTGTCACCTCTCAGAGTGGATGAGCCGAATAAGATGTCCCTTCCTCTTGGGTTGCATCTGCTGAGGAGAAAGTTTAATAACATGGTTGTTACTATGGACATAAATAAATGTTTTGTTTTGTTTTGAGAGTAAACTGTGATTGTTTGAAAAGGATTAAGAGCAAGAACATTTAACCAAGGAAAATCTACAATTACCCTTAACGCGTTTAATCAAGTCATTTATGGGTCATACTAATTACAAGCAATTCAGGGTTATAAATAACCTCGTTACCAGGGCTTTTTTCCGTCAAAAAGCGGAAAGAAGCCCTGGGAACGAGGTTGGATTATAAATAAAGTTTATTAGTGCAGACGCAAAAGAAGTTCTCAAAATAAAAATATTTAAAACTTTATAATACGGGCTTATAATGGGTTGTTCAAAGTCCGCAGTAATGACGATCTTCAATTTTCGCTTCAATTGTACATTATACCCATTTTTAGGCATATTAAATGGTCATTATATTTTTGGTTGGTGAGTATATTGTTTATTTACTTCCTTTCCAGAATGACGACCTGGGGTTTACAGAGTTCTTGCTGTCCTTAAAATAATTTTTTTCAACCAATCAGATTACAGCATTCATGCAAATGTTGTAATTTTTGTTTACGTTGACTAATTACATTCCCGCGAGTGAAAACTCAATGTTCTGCGGGCGAATTTCTAAATGCAGTCATTACATTGGTTGAAAGCGACGTCACCTGATATACAGTCGTGAATGTTTTTTCCTGTTACTATTCTCCAATTCCTGTTCTATACCCACCACAATAGGACAAATGGAAAACCACTTTAAAAATTTTCATCCTGGGAACGAGATAATATAAAGAGTGAGGTAATAGTGAGGTAATATCAAGGAGAGTGAATAATACAGTATTCAGAATGTGAATATAAAGAATATGGTAGATAGAATTTAAATTTTACAAATCAGTTATAATTTTACAATGCAGAGAACAACTAGGCCAGCTTATTCAAAATAGTGCCTAAATATGACAAATGAAAAGTCACCAAAGAGGGAGTTTATAATCGTTTTAACATTCACGGCAATAATGACGCATACAATTTATTAATTATTATAGCCTTTCAGACGCTCTGAAAAGGAAAGGCTACGGAGGAGAGCGCGAAGCGCGGTAAAAATGACAGGCGAGATGCGAAACTTTCCATACGGCATTTACGCAGTTACGATTTCCCGATTTCGTTCCGTTTCTGCCGATTCTGGTAAAACTACGACTACAGTTTAGTTTGATTTAGAAGGGGGGGAAGACGTCCTGCTAGTCTAACACAATTCAAGAATGCACATGCTTGATATTTTATGAAAGGAGTTTTACTTATCAATAGACCTCAACATAAATAGCATGATTATTACTTACATCTCCCACGTATAAAATAATTGTCCCATCAATGAAGTGGGCTTTTATTTATTTTAATGTAAGGTATATATAACAGATAACCATTCCTAACAACCTCACTAAGCTCTTACATAAAAATTAATACGCACAGTGAAACTTGTGAGAACCAAAATTCAAATTGTACGATTCGATTAAATATGCCTGCCTTAAGGAACTATAGAAACAAACATGTCTTTCATAAGATCATTTACATAGCTAATCCCCTTTCCAATTGAGTTTTTTAAAACTTAAGGAAATATTGATTAATATGATCATGAGTGATATCAAGTAATTAGAAAGATGATGAATTAATACAATTTTTACTTTTAACCTTGATTAGATATAAGATAACAACACACTTAAAATTTCTTATGCAGATGTGTACTTGAGGATAAAATGTAAGTCTATATTTCTTTACTAGCGCAGTCGGCAAACCTATAGACGAATGATGTCGAAGCAACGTCGTTAGTTTGATGTCGCTTGCCTGTGATGTGCCTGTAGAGTACATACATACAGTGAACATTCTTTACTTCGGGGATGAGCGAATTGTCCGATTTATCGAATGTTTGAATTATTGAAAGTTGGCATAAAACATCAGAGAAACACCAACATTATTTGTACAGCTGCAAAGAAGAAAACCTCGAAATTGACCTTCTTAATCACCAGCGTTTCCTCTACTACGTTCCAAGCAAGTCTTTCTTACAATGACCCTGTTCTTTTTAGTCATATATATGAACATTTGTACACCTCCTTGAAAAGACGTTGATCTTCCTGCAGGTTGACACCTTTCATCGTTGAAATACTTTTTGCTACTCATACTCTCTCATTATTTTGTTTTAACAAGAAAGTTTAACATACGGTTCGTTATAAAAAGATAAACGAATCAACCCATAGGTAACAACGAGTGATAACGTTTGGCAATGAATGACAACGAGTGGCAACGAGTAGCAACAAGTGACAACGAGTCGACCAACAAGTGACATCGAATGACAACGAGTAACTATGAGTCAATACGAAAAAATATATAATTTATTTGGATGTATAGTTAACAGTTGGTTAAAAATGCCCCAATGTGGGGATAATCCTAAAGTGGCACCAGCAACGATTGAACGATTTTTTTTCTTCAAAAATGTTAACTATTTGGGTTACAGGGCCCATAGCAACAGCGACTTAAAATGCATGCTGCGGATAATATCCCATAGCAACTTTTGAGATTGATAACTTTATACGGTTGTCATATAATATTGTTATTTGGTAATTACCATGGCAACCGTTGCTAATCTGAAAAACTGGCTAGTACAGTACAGGCATATAACTGTGGTAAACATACCGACCAAGTTACAAATCTCAAAACAAAAGGTTGCTATGGGCTTTTATCTGCAGCCTGTGTTTTAGGTCCCTGTTGCTATAGGACCTAAAAAGAGTAGTTTCAACATTTTAAATACTTCAAAAGTTCATCATCCAATCGTTGTTGGAAACATTTTAGAGATAATTCCAACATTCGGGCATGTTAACCAGCTGTTAACCCTTCGTTAGTATGGTGGAGTACCCCCGGAAATTTGTTAATTCATGAGAAGGTGATAAAAGATTCAGGGGGCAGTTTTTAAAGTATGTAAGAAAATTCAGTATTACCAAAAGCAGTTTAAAAATGTTGTGGTTGTGATAATACTTTCACTGATTGCTATTAAACCCACTCAAATAATATTATTGTTCGCCACAAAGACAGAAGATTACAAGGTAAAAATCCAGACGGAAAAATCGTATATACCTCAGATTACCAGTGGACTTACTACCCCCGAAAAATAACATATCACCCGAACAAATCCTGATATTTCAGAAAAAAAGTTTTATAGACTTGCAGCCCATGTAAATCGAACCTTATTGATGGGGTAATGTAAACCGGACTAAATTTACGGCGGTGGGCTTATCTATGGTAATAGCACTTTTTGATGGGCTTATCTACGGATGAGCTTGTCCATGGATGGGCTTATACATGGGCACCGTGTTTGCGTTGGTGGAAAGACTATAGCATATCGACAACTTTTTCTTAAATGGAACAAATCAAAAGAAGTAATACAAGTCTTTAATCTGTCAGTTATTCATCATTAACTGAGGTGTCAACACTATTTGTATTTTCAGCAACCAGACTTTCATCATCAACTTTCATCGTTGTCATCGTTATTTTCGTCTTCACTGAGAAGGTGGAACTCGCTCTCTGGTCTCGGCATTTCGTAACCTTCAAGTTCACGGATATAACTAGGATATTGTACCATCAAGATTGTTTGGCCAGGACTTAAACAGGATTTGGCCTTATCTATGGCAGGGTTGGAAGCGTCAGGATTTGATACAGGGCCGGGGGCGGGGGTGCCATTCCTCTCACTCTCTTGTAGAATAAATATTTTGAAAAGCTGTTATTTTTTAAGAAAAATGATTTGCCTTATATCTGAATTATTTTGCAGTGAATTTAGAACGATTATTGATGCTTAATATAGTATGTTTAGACCATACAGAGTACTAAATTATGATTTTCTTTCCCAGTAAGACCCAACCATGGTGGATCCTCCCTTAGTCAATATAATATGGCCCATCTACTTTCAAAAGCGTTTCGCTGGCCCTATGATAAGCCTATCATTGGATTGGACTTATACATGACAGTTTATACGGTAATACGATAATTAAAGATTTGGTGAAATCTGAGCTAAATGTAAACATCAAAGAGTGTGCAGGAAACATTTGATTCTCAAATACATATATGTTCTAAGATCGTTGGTTTCGTTTTGTTAAATTCAGACTTTGCTTTATTGCTACTTGGTATAAACAAAATCGAGCGTAGTTAAATCGCATCTAAACGGAGATTGTAATAGATTGTAAGGCTCCTATCGTTGTCGTCGCTGTGTGTCAGGGAATTTTTGGATTTTTAGCGTGAACATAATGATAGATTCATTATACCAAGTCATTTGTATCATATCACTATGTATCAAAGTATTGGCAGTATCTGTGAAATAAACTTCAATAGTCAACTTTGTCTTTATAAATAGAAGAAACCTTGGGTACCCTGAGTATACCTTGCATAAGCTATACTATATACATAAGCTATAAATGTTACAAAGTTTTATGCTATGCAATGTTGTAACCTAACATATTAATCCGCTTTCTCGGTCCGGTGTGCTCCAAATTAAACTTCGATATAAATCTCATCTTGCATTTCTCCAATATGACAGAACCATGGATGTGATGATTTTACTTGACTCTCATTGGTGTATCGTGTATCTTAACGACATTAACTTCACGGACCTTTATTTTTGCAGTTGAAATCTTGATAGGTTTTTCCAAACTATTTTTCCAGGAAATATGGACACAGTTACGCAGTAATATACTTATCGGAGAAATTTATCTTTGCGTTGAGTTCTCGGGGACGTTTATCTTTGCAGATTTGATCAAAAAGCACAACTCCACAAAAATTAATGTATAGAATAATTACCTCCGTTTTTTGCCAATTTGTTTTTTCTTTTCTTTTTTTTTTTTTTGCCAGTTTCTGTTCTCTTCATTTTTTTTGTCAATTTTCCCCCCTTTTATCGCCTCCACCTCTATCCTTGTCGTTATTTTTGCATATCCCTAGAACCGTTTTCCGAAGCCGAAACTTTGGGAAATTTAATATATTTTCATTATGGAAATTTTGACGCTTAAATATTCGAAACAAATTGTGCCAAATGTGAATTTTGCGTGAATCATCAGGTACATTCTTTTAATAAATAATAATGTTAAAAAAATTGCAAAAAAAAGAAAAAAGGTAAAAAAAAGAAAAGAAAAATAAATTGGCAAGAAAAAAAGAGAAAATAGAAATTGGCAAAATTGTATATTGATAGAGAAAATATTGAGAAAAAAAATAGAAAAAAAAATGCAAAAAATAAAGCAAAAAGTTGGCAGAAAAAGCACGCCGAACACGTTATTTAGCAGACTCGATAGGGTTAACCTGAAGATTGATGGGAATTGCGTTTTTGATCGATACAAAAATATTGCTCTGGAATTGTCCGGAATTATAGACAAGATTCCGAGGTTAATCTTGTCAAGAGATAGACTGCTATAGACTAGTATAGTCTTTCGTGTACTTATCACCGCTTCGCATCATTTATAAAGAATATTATTTACCCTATTAATACTGGGCCTTGTGAGGGCTCCTCAATACATAACTTTTGATATGACCATGCGGTAGTGTTGAAACTTTCCAGAATAATTAACATTTTAACAACAGAAATTAGGATGACGTCGTCAAGTCAAAACAGGTGGTGAAAAAAACTTTTTAGGTAATTTTTTTTTTTGATCACCATATTTGGTCATAACGTTTTTCAAGCAAAAATAAGAGAAAAATAGTAGGAATAGGGTTAACTCGATTAACTAAATATCTTTTGCAACCTCGAAGCATGCCTTAATGATAATAGCTTGATGAAACGAATGATGCTAACAGGTAATTCTACAAATGTTAAATATATATATCGAGATTCAGAATAGGTAACTATTGCGACCAACTTGTGCTTAGAGATTACGTTTGCGTGACATAAAGACAGGTTCGAGGGGAAATTCATGTAAGGTTTACACATCTCCAGACAAATCTTTCAATAAAGTATGTTTGATGATTTATCTGCCACGTTTTAACATATATGGAAATGTTATTAATTCAAACACTTTTCAACCTCGGAGCATGCCGGGCCGTAGACAAAATTATACTTTTCACCCTCGCAGCATGTCGGGTCGTAGACAAGATTATACTTTTCACCCTCGGAGCATGCCGGATCGTAAACAGATATGAAAACAAGCTTTCCCTTTCTTTTATCTACTATCTGATTTTTAAAGAATAAGAAAGAGAAACTGTAAAGTATCAACAAATTATAATGATAGCTAAAGGGAACTCTGCATAGTTTGACATTGTCTCACTATATTGATCAAAGCAAGTACAGTCAATTTCTACCTTTTGGCTTTCGCACGAAAGTTTTCGCCTAGTGTAAATCCACCTAAAGAAAAGTAAACTTATGAGGGACTGAACGTTACTAAATAACGAATAGATTAACGTGCGATATTATCACAGACAAATATCTTTTCAAGTCTATCAATGTAAAAGGCGTTCAATCGCTATATAAACAGACCAAATGGTTTTATAAAGATGGACAACAAAAAATGTTATCAAAAGTAATATTTAATACATTATTCTTTATAGAAATAAAAATGGAGGTCGATGAAGAAATGCAAAAATGTATCGTATGTCCAATGTGTATGGAGACGTTAAGAAAGCCAAAATTATTGACATGCATGCATACATTTTGTGAATTATGTATCAAACCGTTAATTGCGTATGACACTGGTGAAATGACATGTCCTGTGTGTCGTCATGTAACTATGGTAAGTAAGTATACGTCTCATTATTAAAAGAAAATGAACGAGAGAAGCCAAGATATAGACCTTTTCATAAAATAATGAAAACGAAACATTCGTTGCTCAAAGTAGAACTTGTTACATTGCAATAACTTAATAACTTAAGTCACTGCACAAAAGTTATTGCTGTAACAAGTTCTACTTTAAGCAACGAACACCTCGTTTTCATTGTTTTATGAAAAAGACTATTGTGATTATCCTTAAATACACTCTTGTAAATCTAAATCTTTGACCTTCAATTTCTATAGACAGTTGTCCAATTATCCAAATCTCCGAGGAAACTATTGACATGTTCATGCGAACTCTCGCAACTCAATGCGTTTTTCGTCGAAGCATCCGCCCAGTGCGTTCTTTTGGCGGGGATAGAGAGGGCTTAAAAGTAATGGAAACAAAATTTCCAATCACATCGAAAACAATCATTTTAATATTCGATCAATTGCCAACTTCCATTAAGTTCCTCCTGAAGAGCTGAGATTTTTATATAGGCCCCAAAGATGAAGATTTAGATCCAAAACTATAAGCGCCTCCTGTAGAGGTCAAAGAATTTTATAAGCCCCGGGTGCTTATTCGAATAATTACGATAATAACCTTTTATTGATTTAGACTGTTGGTGGCACATCAAGTCTAAGTTCAAATTTCATTGCTCAAAACATCATTGAAGCATTTGAAGCAATGACTTTAAGATCTGAAGGAGTTCTTACATGCAGTGAATGTGAACAAGATGTAGCAAATATGTTTTGTTGCGATTGTTATCAAAGATTATGTCTCATTTGCTCAGAATACCATAAACGAAGTTTAAAGTTCAAAGGTCACAATATTTTAGAATTCGACGATGTATCACGTGATGACATGTCTCAAGGAAAGATAAAACAATGCGTTGATCATAACGAAATATTAAAATTTTATTGTAACAATTGTTGCTATACAATTTGTCATGATTGCACAGTCAGCAAAAAGCATAGTGGACATAATTATGAATTATTAGACGAGGTTGTTACAGACCATAAAGATAACTTAAAGCTATTAATTGAAAAAGCAGCAAAGAAAAAGAAAGCGATGAAGAAATCCATAAATGAAGCAGATAATATTCTACAGAACTTACATGAAGTAAAAGAATACTCTGTAGCTCTTATTGAAGAAACGTTCGGTAAATTAAACGATCTTTTAATAGCAAAGAAGATAACTCTTATAAAAACTGTTCATAGTAAATTTGAAGATGGCAAAAATTCAGTAGAAAAAGCAAGAGAAAACACGAGAATCCTGGATGAGTGGATATCATTTACAAGTACGATAATACAAAGTAGATGTAACGCGGAAATCATGGATGTTTTTGTCAATCTAAAACGTCAATTGGAAGAAATATCAGTGATGTCATTTATGAAGCCTAAATCTCTACTAGAAATTGAAGAAGCTAGTCAGAAGAAAGTAGCAAAGGTTTGTGCTAATCCTAATGCAAAGTCTAAACCACATGTATCTTCTGTATCGCAGATTTTAGGCTTAGAAAATACATCATCAATTCGAAGAAAACCATTTTCATCTCACGCTAGTGACACATCCAGTATTTCAGGAAGTCAAATCTCACTGACTGAAGTTGATGCCTTTACTAGTAGTCCAACTAAAGTCGTTGCAGACGAAACAGTGATTACTCAAAATGGTCACACTCACTCTAATTCACCAGCAAGTAAATATAAGAAAATCATTCCGAATGAAATGACACCTGATATTGACGTATCAAAGCAGATTAAATATGAAGAATGGGATTTTCATAAGATCCAGGTAATATCCAAAACGACGAAACCACCACCACAACGCCCACCGCCACCACAACGCCCACCGCCCCCAATACACCTACCGGAACATATCCAAAAACGTCGAGAAACTATCGATACACCGACATCGTCACCACCGTCACAACCACGGCACTTAAAGAAACGTCGACAGACCATTGCAAATAAACCGACATCACCGCCACCAGCACCACCGACGACAAAAAATCCATTTGCACGCGCAATGTCACAACCTGAAATCAACAGTACCCAGGATGATGTAAGACCCAGAAGAGCTTCACTGAAACCTAAAAAAGCTCCTCCACCACCACCCCCGACTTCTCCACCACCCCCAACAACGCCCACAATGTCACGCAGTCCAACATTACTATCACAAGCAAGTTTTCGAGACACTGAAAGAATCCAATTCCCAATACCTCCAACCTCTGCACAGACCAGTACTGATCACGATGACAATGTAATAGTACAGACTAATACGGATAAATTGCCAATGGAACAGAAATCAGAAAATCCTTCGGAGCTAACGCAAAACGAGAATGTTGAAAACCATACAAATCATGATAAAGTTGAATCCGAGCAGGTTTTATCAATTGCCTCTGAAGCAGAGGTGGAATTAGAACAAAATAATCCTCCAAATCCAATCGAAGAAAATTACCAAATAGTTCCACAAGCGAAACACCACGACAAAGAATCATCTAAAACACCATCACAATCTGAATCAAAGCAGTTTATATCATGTACTGCTGAAACAGATGAGGTGGAATTAGAACAAATTAAAGCTTCAAATCCAATCGAAAAAAATCACCAAACAGAACCACAAGCGATACAACAAGAGAAAGAATCATCTAAAATACCACCACAAGCAGCACCACGTTTTTTTGCTGGTATTAGTATGTTGAGACAAGAAGTGGTCGTTAATCATGATGTACTGAAGTTAATAATGGAAGCAATAAATGACGCATGTTTAGTTTCATCTGACCAAGATAGTGAAGTGGCTCAAAGTGATGCAATGTTTTCAGCAAAAGAAGAAATATTTAATCAGTAACTTGTGGAGGAGAGTACTGAGTCAACAATCTTGCAACTGATTGGTTTCTTAGCACTTAAGAAACTAATCCATTGAGCTCGTCGATACCTCCCTTACATTGCTTTTGGCGGACGAAATTGAACCTTGGTCTTTCCCTCCTAGGTCTTTCAGAGGTGGACTTGACGTAACTTGATCGTGACATGCAGAGAATGTAGCAACGATGAATTATCATTTGAATTGTTTTTATTTTTAAATTATTTTTTTTGTAAAAAAAACTTTACATCAAAGGTCAAATTAAAAAATCGTATCACGGAGAAGAGTAACGAATAAAAAACCGTGAAACTGATTTGTTGTCTCATATATTTTATTTGACACCATTCTTCGTAGATATTCATAAAACAATGAAAGCGAGGCGTTCGTTGCTCAAAGTAGAACTTGTTACAATGGAATAACTTTATTTTTGTGCAGGGACTAGCACAAAAAGGAAGTTATTGCATTGTAACAAGTTCTACTTTGAGCAGCAAACGTCTCGCTTTCATTATTTTATGAAAGGCCTATACGGTCCATGATAATGGGGGTATCCGTGACCGTGTTCGGCAGTCTGTAGACCTATTCACAAATGCATAAAAACGAGGCGTTGATAGCCTCTTCCAGACTATGTACTTCCAGATTTCATATAGTCTGCATCCTTATGAAGCTTCTTATTTACATTGACGTCAGAATTCATTAACACGAAACGCGTTAATAGATAGTAATTTATGCAACAGAAATATAATTATTTATTTTTCCTAGTAGCTACCTTTGGTAGGACCGCAACGAAGAGTCGAATCAGGAATATTCTGAATAAATAAATTATCACTCATTAACGTATTTCGCATTAATGAATTTTGACGTCAACGTATTACATTAACTGTAGAAATAAACAGATTAAGAGAGAGCATTCATTGCACAAGAAAGAAAGAATTGCGTTGCAACAAGTTTCTACTTTAAGCAGCCAACGCCTCGTTTTCACGTGTATGTGAATAGGTGTATTATGTCATGTTGTTTATAACTATATACATATAATATACATATATACACCGAACACTAAAAACTATTCATTTCAACTAACCCTAAATCTTGCTTTCTATTAGCCAGAAAATTCCGTGCGAAAACCAAAAGAAGACGTCCCATTGGTTTAATTGTCGTCACATGTGTGTCTTTACTTGGCTTTCGCACAGGATTTTCCGCCTAATGGAAATCAGTCTTTACAATGCGCATAAAATAAGTGCTTAAAATAAGAGCATATAATCACTGCGTAGGAGGGAGTTTTGAAAATAGCTTCTGGGTTTTTAGCCTAAAGTTATTCTCACAAATCACTCCTTCACAGTGATTCTTATTGCAAAGACTATTGGGAATAATAAATATAATGTAACATAAATATCCACCCCTTATAAGATAAGATAAATAAACATTAAATAATAAGCACTGTAGAGGAGTGACTTTTACAAAGCCTATGCTCAAAAACCCTCCTCCACAGTGATTATTTACTCTTATTTCGATCATACTGGTATATATGTTTACTTGAAATTGCATTTAAAAAAAACATTTGAAGACAGTTTCACTACCTTATTGGGATAAATTTTCCCGCACACACACCTTCAAATATTGCGATTTATATCAACCTTATTTTATGTAGATTAATCTTCGCGCTAGAAAAAATCTAAAAGAAAAAATTGAAGTAAAATATGTCAGCAAAGGAAGAAAACCGCATAATTAACGGCGATGGTATACAAACCTTATAATCACATGTACTTTTGAGGCAGTTAGCTAAATTATGTACGCGTATATCTCTTTTTTACTCTGGTTTTCAACATAAAAAGCAACTTATAATTTTGAACATAAAAAACACATTTTCTACATGGATTAAGCTTCAATCGGGCCACTAATGCGCGCAATAGTTGGAAAAATGTTTCCGCATTTAGCCGTATTGCGCAAAATTGTGCGAACATTTATCTTAATAAGGTAGATGTATAAGATACATAAGAGAAGTACACCGCGTCGAAGATTTTGCGTTGTCCTTCTATGCAATTTCATTTCCGGTAAATTCAGTGTATTCAAATCTACACAAAATGCGGATTAGACACGAAATTCTGAGATCCCTAAACTGCACATACCCTTGTTTTATACAACCGGTATAAATCGACACATGACGAAATGTAGAAATTCGGGATATTTTCGATAACACATTTGAACTGCAAAAATAGTGAAATGTGATTTTATGCGCTGCAACATTAGACAAATGCGGATTGCCAAACAGAAGAGCAATATCTTTCCCGATAATTTATGAGAAATGATAGCAATCGCATAAATATTTGAGACAAGGTAAAATTCGAGCAAAAATTCTAGATAAAAAGCCTTAAATTTTCGGTAGCAAACCTAGACACAAAAAATCGAATATGTTCCAAAAACCTGGGTAGTTTGCAAAAAGAGCTAAGATCCTAAGCTCTAAGTCTTAAGTCTACTCGGATAAATCTAAGATAAATCTCAAGAGACGTCTAGTGGTCATTTTCCGTATTTACGTTTTACTTGTGGTTAGTATTGCTTGTTGAAATTTGTAAAATGTCTCATAATATATGCGATCGGTTGTATATCATAAAAAACTGGTTCTAACCTGCAAGGACCATGTAGTGCGTCATTTAGCATGTAGCACATTCAGATGTCAAAATAAACGTAAATAATACTCCTGCAAGGGATACTATGTAAACAAACTTGAAATTGATTGGTCCCTTTGATTGGTCCCTTTGGTGCGAAGAAACCAATCAATTATAAGATCGTTAACCTGGTACTTTTCATTGCAGATACTCTTTTTATAACATGATGCAGAACTGGAAATAATAACAAACATCACTGTGGAGGAGTGCTTTTTTTAGCATAGATTAATGATTAAAAATTACTCCTCCTCAGTGATTATTGTTCTTATTTTCATGACTTCCATATTGTATTCATAAAGGACATCTTGACAAGATATAAATATATCACCGTTTACCTCTTTTGCGACAGTCACCCGGATTTTCTACATTTCTCACAGTCAATCATTTGTTCCTTTTCCAAGCCTGTAAAGAAGCTAGAACGACGTCGTTTGAACACTATACTTAAAAAACACTCCTTCACAGGTGATGTCCGGCAGTTATATTTAGGATTGTTTTCATATATTTAAGGGGTAATGATAGCAAACGTTTTGATAACATACCCCCTTAAATATTAATATTAAAGAAAACTTCCTATGATAAAACATGGAATATCAGGGGGTCTTGACCTTCACAAAAGAATTGTTGAAAGAATATTTACTTCACTGTGGGGAGGGTAGATCTTGCATTCATCATTCGCTTTCTTGCACGATGAAACGCGTCTATAAATGAAACAGACAATTATATAGACATTTGTTAGCACCAACGAAGGAGAGCGAGTCAAAAATCTTAATTAGAGGATCCAATCAAATTCGATATCGTTAATTTTAATTAAAGAAAGAAGAGTGCTAAGTCAATTATCTTATAACGGATTGGTTCTATAAACCGCAGAAACCAATCGATTAAAAGCTCCTTGACATAACAAACTTCATTTAAGTAAATTTATCCGATTTTAGCATCTTTAAATCAAAAGTACGGTATTGAAAGTAGCAAACCAAATATATATGGATGGATGGATGGAGTTATATATATAAGTTAATCACATTTAATCACAAGTTTTGGAAGAGCGTGCAGAAATAATAGTGGCGACCTCTGAATTTCCGCTCCAACTGAGCTATCAGTCTGATGGTAAGGGGTATGTGTACCTCATTTAGCTTCCGCTCATACACACTTAACCCCATACCATTGGATTGGTTATACGTATTAGCTTTGAAACAATACAATTGAAAAATAAATTTTCTTTGAATGAATACCATTCTTTTATTTAAAAATTCTTCCTCTATTCGCATTAATAATTATTAATAATGTTATAAAAATCAACTTATTCCCATGGTGTAATAATTATGTTTTACGACCTTTAAGTGAATAACCTTAATGCTTATTAATATTTATTTCAAAATTGAAGAAGAAAACTTCCCAAAATCAAAATGGAGACTTCAATTCTAAAAACCCTTTAAAAATAAAATCTCTTATTATTGATTTCTTTTAAAAATTGAGGATGAAGCTTCCCCAAAGATACTAAGTTTCCACTTCTCCCCTTATCGTTTGGGTGTAGTATTTGTTAACTTTTAGCTAAATGTGGTCAAAACCTCTTAGAAATCAAAATTTCAAATAAATTTCTAAGTCTCCCCTTTTGAAAAAAAAACTTTTTCACAGATACTCGGTCCTGAGTTAACGAAATAGAGAAAAAAAAATTGGCCAGCAGCCTATTAATATTGCCTAGAATCCCGATGCCAAATTTAATGATGGTAAAGTACAATTTGGACGAAATCGAAAACATTTTGTAACACGTTGCAATTAATTTGAACACAGTCACTATTTGAAGAACGACATAAAATATTTCTTATCTAATTAGAACGATCCTGATGAGAATCAATTTTATTAGACCACCGATTTAAGATTGATCTGCACTACGCGAAAATTGCCACAAAAGCTAAAAGAAGACGTTGCATTGGTAGAAATAGACGTCACATGATTGTGACATCTATTTCTACCAATGGAATGTCTTATTTTGGCTTTCGCAGCAAATTTTTCACCTAGTGGAAATCAGCTGTCACAATACCACAAAATATCAAAAACTTGTTGAAAGTCCTCAGTAAAGACACTAGAACAACGTCGTTTGACATTGTTTTATCTAGCATCATTACTGCAGACTTTGAGCAGGTTCTTGCCCACACAAAAGCAGAAAGATAATAAATAAAAAGAATTGCATACCTAACACATGAGTGAGAGAGTCAACAGCTGCAGCAAAACCACTGTGTAAGAAAGAAAGTCAAAAATAAAAAATAATTTAAGTGTTGCAAATAAAAATAAACAGTCACTGCGGAGGAATGGTTTTTGAGAGACAACTTCTTCGTAGTGATTACCGTTATGCCACATAATATTGTCCAAAACACTCTTCACAGTTGTATTTTAGTTGAATTAAATAAAATTTAGTTATACAGTAGTAGCATTTGGCACATTCCCATGTTAGTTGATTTTCAATATTGTTCCATGATTATAAATTGCATATGTAGAGCCCCTCTCTCTCTCTCTCTTTAGGTACTTTCACTTTAAGTATAGTAGTACATATTCCTATAGAAAACTAACCCAACACGTCTGATTGTTTTCTTCCATTTTGAAGTTGTTCTGTGACCATCATCAGTAACTCTGAAATGAGAAAGAATAATGTAAACTCAGAGCTTAAAATAATCACCGCAGAGGAGGGATTTTTGAGAAAAATCACTGTTAACCAGGTGAACAATCCAATCCTATTTTGACAATAACACCCTCCTCCGCTGACGTAATTTACTCGTTTGTAAGGGATCATCACTAAATTATTTGTCAATCGATTTCCGATTTTAGTCTAATCGTTAATCTTGAGATCCACCATAACAAAGCCAGACAGCACCTGTAAGAGAACCATTTAAGTACATAAGGAGCCATCTCCAAAATTAGTTACCAAAAGCAGATATCTTAGCAGCTTTAAAAAAGCAAAATTCAATAATTTTGAGAAAAAGCAATCTATGATGAAGAGTGTTAAGTCAATGAGCTTGTAATTGATTGGTTTCTTCGGGACGAAGAAACCAATCAATTGCAAGATCATTGATTTAGCACTCTTCCCCCGGTAACGAATTTTGGAGATGGTCCCTAAGAGAATAAAGAACTTACTTAGTTTGGAACATGGTGTTTAACTTCAAAACAACAGTACCAGTAGTAGCTGTTTTAAAGTAGAATTTACTAAGTTTCTCTCCATTGTTTCCATCATTAGGATCTTTCACATATAATAAGTCCTAGCAACAAAAAGAAATAGTTTATCCTTTGCTATACAAGCCTAAAAATAACTGGATTATTTGAAAAGATTAAAAAGAACACGAAAATAGTTTAAATAGCTCCCATGCACAAATTACCGAATTTGCAAAACCTGACTGCTTATAAGGACAGTGACATTGTATCTAGATAGAGCACTGTACTTTTATATGGGTGTCCTTATATATGCGGGGTAGGTAAAATGCACAGTCAATACCAAAAACCTTATAACGGCACGAAACTTTACCTTATAACGATTTTTCATTCTCTAGGTATGGGTTAGCCTTTGGTTCATCCCTGGTCCCTATTGTATACTTCTCCTGGTATAACCCTCCTCTCTCATAAGCCCATTGTCAGTTACAAAAAAGCCTTATAAACACGGATAAGTAAGGATTTATACTCGGAATTATATGGTAATGTGAGTACCTTTAATTCTGGCGTTCCTCCAATAAAAAATCGATTCATTTCTGAAAGCTGATCATCTCCTTTCGGTCGCCACATATCTATTTCAACACAAGTTGTCCCAGAAACATCTGGAAGTTGACAATACCCATACCCTTCAATACGATGGCGTTGCCATGAATCAAGTGAAAATACTTGCAAATAAAGTGTAGGCCATTTAATAAATTCATCTGGATATTCTTCTGGCCATGTGTAGAGTAATTGAAAATCAAATGGGTAACAGAAATGAGCAATGTTGTCCTAAAATAAAATTACAGAAAGTACAACCATTACATTTCAATAATCTCCTTTAATTATCACACCCATTTAATCTTAATATGTATATCTTATTCCTTATATTGCTCGCGTCCTATTAGCGCCTCTAATTTTTGCCAGTTCGCCTTTAATACGCAAAAATAACTTCAAAATTAAATTAAATTAAAGGGGCAAAAAAATTAAAAGAACAAACAATGCCAAATGGGTATACTAAATATATAGTATCGAGTAAATAATAGTCACTGTGAAGGAGGGATTTTTGAGCATTGCTTCAGGCTTTCTAATGGTACAAAGTTTATCCCGTGAAATTATCAAAAGTGCTTTATTCGTGAAAGTTTATAGGTACAATATATTTATTATTCGTTTTTGAAAAATTCAGATAGAGATACTTTTTCTGTATTCCAGGAATTTGATGAAAAACAATCATAATATTTCATGTATACCGTACATTAGCACAGAGCACGTTTATTAAATTTGTGTTAAGGTGTGTTAATAATTATGCAATTCCATTGTTAATTATGCAACTCAGAACATGGTTTCATATGGGCATAAGTTGTACATTTTTTACCAACTGTTCTGTTCGAGCAGAATACTCAGAATCACTTCTGACTATGCTGAGATGAGTTGGAAGATGTGAATCAAATATGTTTTCAAAACAATTGGTGGAGTCAGAATAATTTGTATGAATCAAATGTATATTACACCCAGTTTTATTATGCTTTAATAAACAATGTCTAAATACAAATGTCTTTTCATCATTCTCTTCCAAGATTAAATCTTTTGGAAGTGCGTCCTCAATGTCACATTCATCGCTGAAAAGAATCTTGCCCACGTGATATTTCCCTTTTTACTGACTTCAAGACATTAAAACCTCTCATAGCGTGGCTGCCCTAGCCTGAAGCAAAATGGATGCAATTATTTTCCTTGCCAATGACATCATTTGTCATTCTCTGGGTTTTAGGGGTGCACTTAATGGAAAAATGCGGTTCTATAAAAGAATAGCATCAGAGTGCGCTTATTCGGAGAGTGCACTTATTGGAAGGAGTGCATTAATTCGGTATTTTACCATCACTGTTAGATATTTTTTTTCTCTCTCTCTCTTTGCCTTCCACAATAATAAGAGATCGATCTTTATTCTTCTTACAACTACAAAAACAATTCATTATCCATTCGCAAAACATTGTGCATTCACAACAGTTTTTGTTGGAGAAATGTATCGAGATTATCCATTTGTGGAAGTTTATTTTCTGGAAAATCTCTTTGCAGAAGTTTGTACTAAGTACTCACGAAACTTAAAATTTCTCGAATTTTAGTCCTCGCTAAAGTTTCTATTATTAAGTTAAATGAATAAAAGTAATTCTCAATAAAGAAACTGGTCATCAATGAAGCACTAAGTATAAAAACATGGCTACTTTACAGGTGTTCTATAACCACATTTTCGTCAATATCGTTGCCAGGCAACATTTTTGCTCTATAACATTTCTGAACATGGGTATATGGGTGCTTATTTTTTTAAAAAACAGGTGAGACATTTATGGTTTATTCCAGTTTTTTTATTTAACAATATAATTACTTGATTTGTTCATTCAGAATGTTTCATATTTAAACGTATATACCATAAATATAATCATATACCTTAAGGGAAGAAATTTTGGCGGGAATTTAATTTGGCGGTTGGCAAAATTGGCATATTTGGCGGGAATTTA
>JAULBZ010000568.1:0-29132 GCA_032360805.1 Neoturris breviconis
ATCTTTTCCACAAAGCATGTTTACATTTCTTCAAGTGTTGAGCTAATTTCATTGGTTGTGGCTGATAAACTCTGGATCTTCATCCACAATATCTTCAGGTAATGTGATGTTTGTTGCATGAATTAAGTGTAACCATGATACAATAATCTAAAGAAGTTTGAATTCCTGACGGAGATATCTCACCTTTGATCTTTTCTTCACTTTTGCTGTTACTTACTTTCGTATCTATTCAGTAACACGTAACACTTTTGTAAGTCGATGTTTTTCAAGAAGCCCATCTAAAATATTGTGATTTTGATCAGCTGCGGTCAGGTGTATTTCTTTTGTCAATTTTAACTCTACATCAGTTTCACTTGAAGATGGTGCAACAAGGTTTTTTGGCCAGCATTCTGTCTGATCCAACCAAACTGGTCCTTCAAACCAAGAACCTTCCTTGCTTGCATCTCCGAACCCATGCAGTTCAATTTCACATAATTCCTTGTTCACCAATGGTATGCTTCTTGGGATTGTCAGTATTTCTGGAAGTGATTTCAACCATGAAGCCAATTTTCTTTCAAAATCTACAGTCAAAGGTTTATCCTAAGGTTGTTTTTGATCACATATTATACGATAAAGTTGTTTAGGTATTAGTAACAGAGGTGATACAATTCCGAGTGGATCGTAAACAGATGCCATAGCTTTCAACACCCCTCGCTTGGTCCTCTCTTTGGATTCTTACATGGTTAGAAGTCGACAACTTATCTTCCTGTTTGTTCCAAGGAACACCCAAGATCTTGTTGTCACTTGATCCTTAGCATATGTAAGATTTCCATTTAGCAAGTTCTGTATTCTCTTCTTTTTCTAAATCTTTAACAGCTGGTAGATTAGAGTGCCACTTGTAAAGTTTTGAACCACCTTCCTTGAAGATATGAATTGCAGTTTCTTTTATGAGTTTAGCTTCTTCTTCAGATTCTCCACCAGATATTAGATCGTCAACAAAAAGGTCTTCCATGATTTCTAAAAACAATTCTTGTATCTTTGGCTCCTTGACCATGTATGATTGCAAATGTTCCATCAAGGAACCTCTAAGGATGAATGGACTGGATGCACAGCCAAATGGTAAACGAGTAAATCGTAGAGCAACATCTTCAAAATTTATTAAGTCTTTCACCCAGTAAAATCTGAATACATCTCGATCTTCTTTGTCTATTCCTATCTGGAGAAAGGCTTGTTTGATGTCTCCAAGTACAGCTACTGGTTTCAATCTATTTCTGATCATCAACGCATTCTGCAGTAGTGGTTATAGTGCAGGACCTGTGTGAAGACAATCATTTAATGAAGAATCACTGTTTTTTTCCTTAGCAGATGCGTCAAACACGATTCACATCTTGGTGGTCTCAGCATTCTCTCGTACAACAGCTCTGTGTGGCATGTAGTATACACTTTTACCAGTAGGTTTTTCTGATGCTAATTCCAATATTCCACTTGCTATATGTTCTTAAATGATACCACGATATTGTTCCAAAACATTTGGTTTCTGTTTCAGCTTTCTAATTAAAGTGTGTAGTCTGGCGATGCTTGGTGTTTTGTTGTCCGGTAATGGAGGATAGTTTCTTTCCATGGTAATCTGGTTGTGTAGGTGCCATCATTGTTTCTCTGTAGTTTCTCATTCAGGTCTGTCTTGTAATCCTAGTACATCTAGGCTGTAGAGTTCCTTGTAATCATCCTGTGATGTCTTCATGAAATATGCCAGATTTGAGCAGTTGCTACCATGTCCTATCAACGTCCACCCAAATATGTCTTTTCTGCTACTGGTTCACCTGATTTTCCAGCGATGTGTGCTAAGGGAATGTGTATTTAGGGAATGTCTACTCTATTGCAATTCAATAATTTATTTCTTGTAAAGTAAAGGAACCATTTTCACATTATTTATCAAGTAGTTAAGAAAACAAAACCGTGTAAAATTTGCAAAAATAAAAAACAAAACCAATTAATTACAAGGTCGTTGGAGTCTGCAGGGCTCGAAATAACAGCCGGTCATAGCTGTGGAGGAGAGATTTTTCAGGATCAGCCAAATTGGCTGAAAATATTCTGAAAATTTTCTCCTCCACAGTGATGACCGGCTGTTATTTCGAGCCCTGTGTATTATGAAGAAGATGGCTATACTTTGAAGTACTATTCTTGCTATCAAAAGCTGTATTAAATTGATAGGAACTAAAAGAAGTTAAAAACAGCCTTATGTTGGAGAAAGTTGCTTGGCAACAAGAAAAATAATTATCGATTTTATAACACATAGTTAATTAAACATTCATCAACACCTGTGTGTTAAGGCCGTTTTCCATTCGGAGGTTTTTACTGCTCGGGCGGGAAAATACCGCGCGGAATTTATTTCGAGCATGATTTATTCACAAATACGCATGCTCGAAATAAATTCCGCACGGTATTTTCCCGACGGAGCAGTAAATATCTCCGAATGGAAAACGGCCTTTAGGGCTTGAAATAACTCCAAGTCATCACTGTGGAGGAGAGATTTTTCAGGATCAGCCAAATTGGCTGAAAATATTCAGAAAAACCTCTCCTTAACAGTGATGACTGGCAACTCTGATGTGTGGGCACAGGTTAAAATAAGTGAATACTATTTCTGTAGATATAGGATTTTTGATCGGAATATCAAGCTTGGTAGCCTAGCTTAATAATCACTCCTCCACAGTGACTATTTCCTATTATTTCGAAAACTTATATTTTGAATCATTGATCGCTACATTTGAGTTGACTATCAGAAACCTATTATCCAGCTCTTCTTTAAGGTGTTTTTCATGAATATGATGCTCAAACAACGAAATGGTTTTGAAAGTAGTCCGCCAAATTAGGTAGTTAAAACCTACTTTAAAGAAAGAAATTTTTGCGAGAAGAAAATTTGCGAGAAAAAAATCTCGCAAAGATTTGTTATTTGCTGATTTGCAAAATTAAATTCTAGTTAAAAGTATTTTCCGAAATTTATATTTTGCCGTTATTCCTTAACACCGGAGATTGTGAACGTTTTCTTTTTTTAGAAGCAACTCAATTGCTAAGGATTGAGGTTGAGTGAATAGTGACTATACTATGGGTGGGGGGCAGGGGCACTTATTCAGCAGTAATAATTTGCTGGTCGTAACGATTCCTATTAAAGAATTATAAAAAAAAAACTTTGAGGTAGAATTAAACAACAAAATGCAAAGATGCCTACATGTAAAAAATAAATGCATCTGAAATTAAACATTTTCGTGATAAATATGTTTCAATCTGCGTCCCTTTTAGGCAGGGACACCGATTCGGCCGAGGTCATTTACATTATTTATTAATGTTAACAACTGTTGATTCTTTTGCTATGGTCTTTATAGTATACCATATATACTTTCTAGCCTAAAGCAATAGTCAAAGATCTATCCTCCGCAGTGATTATTTACTCTTTAGTTTGATCACTACTTAAGAGGAATATATACGACATTAGGTATAAAATTGTTAAAGGTACAGTAAATATATAATCCCCTTTTTTGACCAAATTTCAGTGCTATCTCTTCTTCGGTAGTCAATTCAGTGACCTAAACATTTATTGTTATTTCAATAGCCTGTTATAGATTAATGGTGGATTTACACTAGGCAAATATTTTGCGCAAAAGCCAAAAGAAGACATTCTATTGGTAGAAATTGACACAACAAAAATTCCTTATTTTGGCATTCACACAAACGTTTTAGGCATTAATCATAGACATTTGAGTTAAACAAAAGGGCAAAGAATCATTCTGAATATGTAAAGCTTATGACAATCTGTTTTTGACAGTCATATGTCGAGCAACAAAACCTAATTTTTTTATCAATCTTTCAGTTGCCCAAGCTGAGTTTTAACAGTGATAGACTATCAAGTAACCCCTAATAAACATCATTGCAGTGGTCAAAATGAAAGTAAAATAATAACTGTAGAGGAGGGATTGTTAATCAAAGCTCCTGGCTTTGTAGCATGAAGCGATGCTCAGAAATCCCTTCTCAACAGCGATTATTTGATTTTTTTTTTTGAACACTGCACTGTATGTAACCTTGATTAGTAACAATCACTGATCAAACCCTGAAAATGAAGATCCTAAAAATATCAGGATGTGATATTTTATTATTTTATCAAACTTAAAAAATGTTTGGCCAATCCGGATGGATGCCACACAGTGAGCATAGAAAACCCACAAGTTCTTATGAATTAAACAAGAGTAAAGACAATATTCAGACATCACCTATGGAGGAGTGCTTTTTGCACACAGATTATTAACTTCAAGAAACGAAACATTCAGCAGATGTTACTAACAAGATTAAACTTTAATATGGACTTCAATATGCTACTGTTAAAAAAAAGGTTAAAAGCGGTTATGTAACTTTAAAAGGCATTTTTTTGTTCTATAAATAACTTGTAATGTAAAAAACTTTTGATTTCGTTCTATAAATAGAACATTCATTCATTACTGTTATGCCATTTCTTATATAACTAATTTAATTAGGATCCCTCAATTTCAATACCAAGAAACCAGTGGGACACTAGTGCGGCACCTTTACTGCTGACTTTTTTTGGGTAAACCTGTTTTGAGCAGATAAGCCTTCATTTGGGCGCATGAAAATAGCAAAGTTACCTTTACCCCCATTTTATGGTTTTATTTAAACAGTACAGGTAAGGGCTTTCCTTTTTCTGATGTCAGAATTGAGTGATGATGTAATTTAGTATCATTAAAATGAGAATGAAAAACAAGTTTTGCTCAATTATTTGGGCTTCCATACCTGTATACCGGTATCAAAATACCTGTATACCAGTATCAAAATGGCATGGATATGTCCCTGGCAGTTATTTTAAGCCATGGTACCATGTTTTCATAATACGTTATTATGATTGCACACCATTGCAAACAGCTAAAACAGTGTAGGTGTGCTATTCATACTCAAATTATTCCTGATAAGGTTCATAATTTATCAATTTATAATAAATCACTGTTCGAAATAAAAACAAATAATCACTGTGGAAGAATGATCTTTGAGCATTGCTTCAGGCTAGAATGCGTGAAGCAATGCTCAAAAAATACCTCCTCCACAGTGATGATTATTTGTTCTTTAATTTTGAACGCTGTAAATATTACATATTATAATCCGTGTTTGAAATAAGAGTAAATAATCACTGTGGAGGAGGGAATTTTGATCATAGCTTCAAGCTTTGTAGCCACGGTGATAATGTGCTCTTATTTCAAATACTGTCCTGGATTAGTTATTTTACAGAATTACGAATATTTGGCGTTGACGAAAAAGGTATATAAATATACAACAAACATAAAAACATAACTGCCGCCCTGTGCTTAAAATAAGAGCAAATAATCATTGTGGATGAGTGATTTTCGAATATAGCTTCACGATTTATAGCCTGAAGCTATGCTCAAAAATCACTCCTCTTCTTGTGTTACTGTTGCTAAAGAGATAATCAATTGATCCAAAACAAAACTAACAACATCTCAAACAACAAATAATCACTGTGGAGGATTAATTTTTGAGCATTGCTTCAGGCTATAATGCTTGAAACAATGCTTAAAAATCCCTTTCCACACTGACCACTTGCTCTTATTACGAACACTGACACCACGAAACACGAAACACTAAGACATAATAATTCAACTGTAAGCAATATAAAAAAGATCACCTTTCTTAAAAAGCTTATAGATTGACCTTGGCAAATAGATTGAGCAACAGAAGAATGACAATCCTTACAAGTTGCAACATGGTTCATACAACAAACACAAACAACATCTCTCACAAGCTCTCCCTTCATAAAAAATACTATTCAATAGGACGGCTACTGTTTAAGCTAATTCCCATTTTATTTGACTGTTAATCACTATAACATCATACTATAGTTGAATTTAATAATAAATTACTGTGATCGGAATCACTGCAGGAGTGATTTTAAAGTATGTAAACCTGGTTTTATTTCGACCAATGAATCAATGTTGAGACTCAAAGTAAGATCACTCCAAGAGTTAAATTTACACAGAAAGAGACAATATCATATACTATTAAGAGACTGAAAACAATCTAAACAAACAGTTTTTTTTAATGATTTCGAAGTTTTATTTTAAAAATACTTGAGTAAATAAAATTAATCTCAAAGTAAACAAAATAGTTTTGATAACAGTTAGTGAATCAGAGACAAAAAAAAAACTAATAACAATTTACTTCACTTAACATAGCACTATTAGTGTTCGAAATGGGAGCAAAAAAGCACTGTGGAAGAGGGATTTTCGAGTATAGCTTCAGCCAACAAAGCCAGAAGTTATGCTCAAAGATCCCTCTTCACATTGACTATTTACCCTTATTTCCACCAATAACTATAATGTTGACAAGACTTAACTAAACACTTTTCAACAATATCCTGAACTCTTTCCGTTATGGATTATCTTGCACACTATGGGAACAGTTTTCATCATTTTAAAAATATGTTTTAAGGTGATTAAAAAACACTATGAGGCTAAAATTAATAGGTATTAATTTTCTTTTCATAGAAGATTCAATTTTAACGAGTTATTATTATGTAATAAAAAAAATTCTTGGATTATATAATCTATATTTATACAAAACTCAACCTCTCAGCCAGCAATCAGTCTAAGTGGCTACCAAAAACGATAACAAATTGTGAAAAATAATACAGAGCATAGTTTCAATGAAAGTCATTGTTTTAAAGGTTAAAATAATTATCGGTCATCACAGTGGAGGTGAGATTTTTCAGAATATTTTTAGCCAATCTGGCTGAAAATATTCCGGAAAATCTCTCCTCCACAGTGATGACCGGCAGTTATTTTAACCGATGATTGTTTATAGGTCAAGCTACTATTTACATCTCACATTTAAATTACAAATGTATCAAGTGTCAACATACAACATTTTTTTAAAAAGGTTTCACCGGCATTCTCTGAGCATGGATTCAATTGGGAGAGAAAAACATGATATGCAGTGGTCAAAATAAGAGCAAATAATCACTGTGGAGGAGTGATTTTTCAGCGTAGCTTCAGGATTGTAGCATATTTCAAACACTTTCATAATTGATATAAAAATCACTAGTAGACCGCCAACAGTTTTTATCATTTTAAAAATATGTTTCAAAGTGATCAAAAATACTATGAGGCTATCATAGTACAATAGGTGTTAATTTTCTTTTGATAGCATATTCATTTTAAAAAAAATTATTGGATATAATCTATATTTATACAAAACTCAACCTCTCAGCCAGCAATCAGTCCAAATTTGGCAGAAAATATTCAGAAAAATCTCTCCTCCACAGTGATGACCGGCAGTTGTTTTAACCTATGAAACATATAACTAAATAAAAATAAAGTTTTAGCATTGTTGATAATGATTGATGCAGAAATTATACTCTCCTACACAGAAGCTAATAATTTTTATACTAAATCCATGTAGAGAGAAAAAGAACATAAACAGTAGCCAAATTTTAGTTGCTTATTCTAAAAAAATAGTTGAAGCATTTCTACATACATTTTCACCTATATACTATATATATTTGATGAAGATTTCTTTTCCAGAAATATTTTCAACATACATATTATGTGTGTTGAAAATGTTTCTGGAAAAGAAATCTTCATCAAAATTGTATCTTAAAAACCCTAAACCATTAAGCAAAAACTTGTTCAAAGTCTGCCGTAAGATGCTATAACAATGTTTTCAATGTTGTTCTAGCGTCTTTACTGCAGACTTTCAGCAAGTTTCTGCTCACTGGGTAATCCACTATTAAAACCTAAAAACATGGAACAAGAACAAATGGAACAATAATAAAGTATAAATCATAATATTAAACTAGCCATAAACGTGTCTCTTCTTTCTTCTTTAATATGATAACCAAGTTAACACTAAGAATGTAACATTGTGTTTCCGTCAGAACAGTATTTTACTTCCTTCCTGAACAGTCCGTTCAACAAACTTATGTTTATTTTAATCAAGACCAATTAAATTAAGACATCATAAAAGAATACCACGAGCTTATTACCTTCTAAATGTAAGCCCTGGTGACGTCAATATTGTACTTAAGTTTTGTTAGTAGTAAGCCCTACCTGGTGACGTCAATATTGCACTTACGTTTTGTTAATAAATAACTGATATTTAAATGAGATTTGACGACAACAACACATTATGACCTACGTCATAATAATAAACAAATCACCATGCTTACATTATATAACCTGGTTTCTATATTAAATTTTAGTTGACAGCTTAAAGAACTTTAATCACTGCGGAAGAAGGATTTTTGAGCATAGATTCAGGCTTTATAGCCTGAAGCAATGCTCAAAAATCCTTCTTCCACAGTGATTATTCACTTTTATTTCAACCACTGTAAAATAAAAGTTACCTGCATTAATAATGAAGCAAACAGATGCATCACAACATGTAACAACCAGGTTCAGAAGTATAAGGTATTAAGAGGATTATGCAATAATCCTTTTACTCTATCATCAATTAAATGTGGGAAAGTCAAATTAAAACACTTTAAAACTCGTCATGATAATATCATCTATTTTTTTGCTTGTTCCTTGTTGCATGCTTAGGGAATGTCTTAAAAATAAGATCTACCAAGGAGATACCAAAGAAACCAATCCATTGCAAGTTCGTTGAATTAAATTAACACTTTTGTACAGATTGATTTTTGTTAAATTTTGTCAATTTTAGTTGATTTGACTCTAACAAAAAAGTTTCTTTTGGAGCAAAATTTTGAGAATAGTTCCTTATAATATATTGTACCTTAAAGAAAGAAACGAATACGGAAGAAAAGAATGCGAGGAAAAAAAAGCGGAATTAAAGAATGTGAATTTGCCCTGAATTCGCATTCTTTAGTTACAGATTTTTCCAGATTTTCAAGTGATTCACATTCTTAAATTCCGCATTTTTCAAGATTTTCAAGAGCGCCTCACTTGATTTGTTTATTTACCATACAAAAAACAGTATATTTTTTTTTAAGACAAACTAAGTACCAAAACAATCTGTTTTAATTTCTGATTCACAATCTTTAATTCCGCAAAACCAAGAAAAATTGCTCATTCGCATTATTTTGTTCCGCAAACACTTTCATCCTCTCTTAAGGTAGTTTGATCAATAAATATCTTTAGAAATTTAATCTGCAAGAACTTAACATTTTGCTACCCCTAGTTCCCCAGCCCTTATTCCGACCAAACCTAGAAATGCAGCTACCACCATTAAGGGCCACACATTATGCCAGTAAAAAAGAAAAACTACTTTTAAATTAAAACTCATATTTAGTTTAGAATTCAAAGCGACAGTATTGCAAAACAGAGCAAAAGCTAAACCTAACACAAACTCGCATACACACTTATACATCATCATAAGGAGCCATCTCCAAAATTCGTTACCAAAAGCAGATATCTTAGCAGCTTTAAAAAGGTAAAATTCAATCATTTTGAGAAAAATTAATCTACGATGAAGAGTGTTAAGTCAATTGCAAGATCATTGATTCAGCACTATTCCCCTGGTAACGAATTTTAGAAATGGTCCCTAAGATAGTACTATGCATACCTCACTGTTATAAGCCCCCTTCACCGATTATAAGTCCATGTAATTTTAAACGCAAAACCTTTCCCAGTTATAACTTATAAGCTTAAATATCTGACTTTTCTTTACATCATACTCTCCATTTTCAAACAGAACATTTTCACCGGTTATTATTTTCACCAGTTATTATTGAACTATGCTAGTTCAAGCATTAGTAAAAGTATATAAAACAGGGGTTTAGAAGATTTTTTAAAAAAGACTACTAGAAAATAAGGAGTTGTGTGAAAAAAGGCACAAAAAAAATTAATTGACTTAAAATCTGCTGACTGCTGAACATTTATACCTTTTGTCCCCTTGCTTTATGAAGCCATTTATCATGCCAGGACCTATATATTCGGGAGTAAAATTGTGTTAGACCAGGAGTGGGCTTATACACAGGGGGTGGTTAATTTTGGACTTTTACAGTGGCTAAAATATATTCAACATATTTTCTAAATGTTACAGTAGTTAAATCCTTATAAACAGGATAAAAAAAATAGAAAAATTTAGAAAAGCCAACCACAAATGGTATAACATTTCGCCAAACCCTGATTATATATAAGACACATCTCCACTTACAAAAAATCTATTTTTCTCCGACAATTGATCTATAGTCAACATAATCGGAAAAAATTGCCAGATATTGTCTAGAATGCTGATATCAAATTTCAATTGTAGCACAACTATTCGGTCCATTGCTATTCAAACTTTTTTTGCCAAATACTCAGCCCTGAGCAGAAAGAATTGAAAAACCTTTAGCAAATTTCTCCAGAATATAGAATAAAGAACAAAGTGCAATTTCTATTGAAACCGAATGTCAATGGCAAGTGACAATAAACCTATCAGTGTTCAAAATAAGAACAAACAATCACTGTAGAGGAGTGATTTATGAAATTATGGTAAAAAATCCCTCCTACACAGTGACTAATTGTGCTTATTTCAAACAATGTACCTATCAAAGTTACCCAATATTCTTTAAAAATATAAACTTTACCTGTTGGATAACACCTGTGCAGGAGTGTTTTTGAGTATAGTTTTTACCTCATTTAAAAAAACCCTCCTGCACAAGTGATCTTTGGTTGTTATATTCAGGCTTGCAGTAGGACACATAACAATATTGTCTTAGATATTTGTTTCCATAATGACATAGGGTTTCAACCCAAATTGCTCCATTTAGAAACTTCGGTTCACGATTTCACTTAGGTCATGAGGTTGAGTTTAGCATTTACTTTTTGAAGGGGTACCAAAACCGCAAAAATAAGTTCCACAAACATTTATTCTTGGTAAACTTTATACCTTTAATGTATAGGGGACATTTGCAAGGTGTGTATCTATTCAAATGATCGTGATATTATATTTTCAGAGCCCTAAATAGCCTAGGCCTAATGGGGTGAAGAGGCAACAAGACAGTTTGAGTCCATGATTGATCACTTAAAACATGCCTTAACTTTTTTTCCTTATCTCTGGACGGATAGTTTACTCCTATCTGTATAATCAAGAATCAGCTTATGTTAACGATAGGACGGTTTTCTTTCGGTTGACGTGTCAATAGTTTTTCATTGACTTTCCAACTATTTTCTAATCATTTTTCCCAGGAAACGCTCAAATTTCAGGCTTTAATGGAAAGTTGTCAATTTTCGCAAATATCAAATACACGTATTTATTTATGTTATACACACTTGAGTAAGTTTTTAACACACGCACAGAATGTAAAATACATGCTCAGTTTAATTTCATCACATGACGGAAGAACAATTAGAACTATAATAACACATGTTATTATGAACACACCGACAGTATTGTCGATTCATATTGTGCAGAAAATAACTCACATTCACAAAACATCAAAACGGTTTTCTTAAAACATTTTTTGGGGGGTAGGTTTGAACATTTTTAGTTCCATTTACAAAATGTTAGCATGATACAATTCTACAAATGATACCACTAAAAAGAAGAAACACTTGGCTACAATCCGATATATCAGTTTTTTAGAAGATTGATTTATTGAGTAATAAACCCCTGAATTTGGCTCGGTTGCCTTTCCTTTGGCCCCTAGGCTCTGCCTATTTTTGCCTATCCTTTCCTCTGCTGGGGATCTAAATTCCTATGCCTATTCCTCAGTCTGGTCTTTGCTTGTTGCCTATGTTCCTCTACCGGCTTGCCTATCTTAAAATTTCACTTGCGAAAATCCGCAATCCTTAAATTACAGGTATGTAGTTTTATAGCTGGAACTTGCAATGTAAAATCGTTCATTTTTGTTCTAACTACTAAAACAAAAAACAGTGTGAAATCTCAAAATAAAAACTGTATCGTGTAAAGCTCTTTTTAAGGTCATTCTTGCAGTGTTGTGTTTACTCTTATTGTGACCACTGATTATCTACAGTTTCTAAAACCTTTTTACCAAATTACAAGATCCAGCCTTGATAACAGTCAGATATCACCAGTGAAGGAGTGTTTTTGAATACAGTTTTCAGTTTTGTAGCAAAAACTTTACTCAAAAAATGCTCCCCCACAGGTGATGTCCGACCGTTATCTTGAGGCTTGAAAGTAATATTTTTCGTATTCAACAAGGGGTCTATTTCTTTCATCAATCTAATCAATCTTAATCAAACTTGAACAATCCTTACTTTCTTGTGATGAATGAATTTGTCAGTTTTAGCTTGAATCAATCTGAAGCTCTGATTCATTTATACATGCAATATGATGGCTCCTCTAGCCTAGAAAGGCTCTTGTGCAAAACCGACTCGGTCTTTCTTGCCTCGCTTGTTTCAGACAAAATGTTTCCAAATGAGTGGCACAGAGTTCGAATAAACAAGTTCAAGATGGTTCCCATCAATCCAAGAACGATAAAAGAAATGGAGAACTATAAATCTGAGATTGATTAATCTGGTTACTCTACCTCTGAGAATCTAAACATTCTCATTTAGATGAATGAAATAGAGAATGATCAATCTGGGTTGATCGGGGCTAATTCAGGTTGATGAAAGAAATTAACCCAAGAGGTCAAATGCTACAAAGCCTGAAGCTACACCACTCAAACAAAAATTCCCCCCACCACAATGATTATTTACTTTTATTTTGACCACTCGAGGTAGAAATCGCCATCCGTCCTTTAGGATTTTGGTGAAATGTTTTTCAAAATTATTATTGTATTGCTGTAAGGAAAATTTGCGCCAGCATTAGTAGTTTTTATTAGAAATAAGAATCACTGCGAAGAAGAGATTTTTAAGCATGCTTCAGGCTACAAAGCCTGAAGCTATGGTAAAAATTCCTCTCTCACAATGATTTTTTGAGCACTGTAATTATCTTGCAATTGCTTCATTTCATCAGAATGAATATGTATAATAAGAGTACAATAATCAATAGAGGGATTTTTGAGATGAAGCCATGATAAAAAAAATCCTTCTCCACAGTGATAATTTCCCTCACTGAACCAATCAGTAAACTAATGACTAAGACCCAATCTGGCCATTTTACATGTTCTCTATTTCAGGGAAGTGGTTTAAAAACAACATGTTATATTCATCAACAAGTGTTTCTATTATTTGCACACTAGTTTAAAAGAAATTATACTGTAATATTAACCTCTTTCTTTTTTGATGCATCTTTCAATTCCGATATCATCATAAGGGTGGTTCTTGATACATTTAACTTTTTACCTAAAAATATAAAAATTTATTAGGGTAGTTCCAACAACTATAAAACACTCCTCCACAGGTGATGAGGCAGTCATGAATACATCTCTTGTATGCTAAAATAAACTGTAACGAATTGACGTCATAAAAATTTAAGGAAAACAATAGAGTCTAGAATTTTATATTCAAAAGTTCATCATTTTAAAATTATGAAAATCAAACATGTTTAAATGATCGTTTGAAAATGACTGGTACTTTTATTCATATTTTTCATAAATACAGTCATTTTTAAATGATCATTCAGCCTTGGTGAGTTGCGTTTTTGGCAAGGAAAGCTGTGGGTTACATTTTACAATTGCAATAAAAACCTCAATGTAACCCACAAAATAGCACATGGAACAAAAAATACATGTATATTGCTCAAAATTTTAACATCAGAACTCAATGTAACAGATACGCACATTTTCCTAAAAAAAAGGGCATTTTTTTTCACAGCGATCAAAAGTATGTGCCAGATTGCACAGCAAACAAGTTTTTCAACACCATGAACTGATGGAAATGATTAGATATTGAATTAATAATATTACTAGACACAGTGCCCCATTTGGCAGAATTAAAATAAATATTATCTAATAATTAGAATTTATCCGAATTGACTTGAAGGGCAGAGAATCCATTTAATCCATTTGGATCAAAATATTTTCAGTTGACACCATCATCGGTTTCAAGAGTTATGAGAGAAATCTTTTTATTTCTAAAGGATGAGAGAGTATTATCATATACTAGGGGGAGTTGTTGAGCCAAAGGGGAGACGATATCGGGAATATCAATTAACAGTGGGTCAATATTATATCGATATGATATTTCAAGTATCGATCCATAAATATACCGATATGAACAACCTTTAACGATATCGATTGTTATCTTCATGCACTAATATGTTACTTGACTTGTTCAAAGTGAGCAAAATAAGACAACGTTCATATAAACGTTGTTCTGCAGACTTTGAACAGATTTTTGTCTGCTGGACAACAAGAAGTTGATATCGATGAATGATCTCCATGAAATAGCACGAATCGCACTCTCATTTTTCATCAAACATTATCTCCAAAGACGCTTAGCAATGTACAAACTTATAGTAAGAGAGCGGAATTAGGAAGCTCGGTACCCGTGCTATACATAAAACGTTTTTTGTCAGTTTCATAGAAAGCACAAGTTCTTCGTTAAAAATATACACAAGATTAAATATAGTGTCTCTCTTCCCTAGAGCTTTTGATGAAATAAAATACTGAGAAAATGAAGCGTATAAAATTTAAAAGGAGAACAATTTTGACATTTTCGGCAGTCAGTAAATTAGTTTCACCTCCTTGGAAATGACCTACGTTTATCTTCTGCGAATCTTTTGCCATGTGGAAGCTATGCAAAAATGTTTTTTATCAAATTGGAGTCGAGAAGTTAGCGTCAAATCGGAACGAGACTAAAAGGATGGAAAATGTCAAGAAGCATTGATTCAACCCTTAGGATGTCCTAAAAATATTGTTTGTTTCGCGTAATCTGACTGACCGTAAGTTTAGGGTGGTGTCAAGTGTAAAAGCTTTGGGTCGGTAAATTTTATAAAAAAAAATTTTGGACTGAAAACAGCCAATTGACCTTTACATTATGCGACAAATAAATACAGACTATACAATTTTTTTTTATTCAATGTATATATACCGTATTTCCTGTGATTAGCGCCCTTGGTGCTTATTAATTTTCTTTCGAATTGGGGTGGGCACTTATTATTTTAAGCCTTAAAGCACTGACTGTCAGCAGCCATTTCAAAAAGTTTTAATGTTCTTGGCTTAATTGACTAATATATACATCTTATACATTTGGTTCGAGTCATTTAAGAAATGTTGAACAAGAGTTTCACAACATTCGAATAAGTGTGTGTGTGAATTGACACTGCTGAAATGCGGTAGACTACTTATGCTAAATGATTATCTTTATTATTATTTTAAGTTTTGTGGTATATACAAATTTTGAAGAATAAACTATCAAAATCAAGGCCTGTCTATTCGGGCAAGTGGGCCACTTGCCCAAATCAACTTTAATCTGTCACTGGTGTTCGGGCAAGCCTTAAGATATACCACTGTTATTGGAAATCTAAAGAAACAAAGACACCACGAATTCAATCAACTTGATTTTCAAATAATTTCGACATCTTCGTCAGTCCCTGAATCTTCATCAACCTGACAGGTTATTCTCGATGTGGGAATCGTTCAAAATGAGTTGTAATAATTTTTTTCTCAAATTATGCAGTGTTTTCTCTTATTTATTTTTTCCTTGATGTCTTTAGTGAGCGCTCTGGGAGCTTATTGAAGAGGGCGCTTATTAATTTATTTTCGGAATTAGGTAGGCACGCTTAATTAAGGCTTATTACAGGAAATACAGTATCTAGAAAACCTTTTTGTTGTTTTTATACATATATACTCCTTTATTTTATAGCTAGATTCATAGATTAAAGAATCATGGAAGTCTACTTTTGGAATGATGTAGGCTAAATTAGAAAACGTTTATTATCAAGTTTATTAGAAAGCTGGATACAATTGTCTTTTTTCTTGTGACAATTTTTTTCCTGGCAAAATATCCCCCCTGACTAATTTTAATCTTGACTTTTCCCCAGATTTATGATATATTTTTATAACGGGATGTTTCACCCAATCATGTTCTGTTATTTGATAACAAATTTACCCAGGGAAATCACCACCTTTAAAATATATTTTTCACAAGGAGCCACCATTTTGGATTACGATCGCATGGTGTCCTTCTCGTCCAGTTCAGTACTTGTAGTTCAATTTGAGGTTTTCCCTGCATAATGTTTGTATTAAACAGCTATATATGTTGATGTAAGTATTCAGTTTTAATTTAAACAATTAAAACACTTGTACACACTGGGCTGGATATATGTTGACATATATGGTATACTTTAAAGAGCAAAAGTGTTAAATATAGGTGAGTAAGCTCTAGACTTTAATGAAAAAAAAAATATGTACCAACCAACCATTTTTTCCCGTAGTCAGGTCACGCAAAAAAAATATTTATATAACTATGGAGAGCCTTAGTTTTATCGAAAAGTGTCGTCTTTCCCATTGGACGTTTTCTGTGGCAATAAGAGTGTGTGCATTTGATACCGCACAATAAACATCATTACGAATCTAGGCAAACCAAGAAACATAGAGCCTGAAGCACGCCACCTGAATCATCCAACCTCCGGTTAGGACGTGAGCTATAAACATAACATTTATAAGGTGTTGAACTTTATATATACTAGATATTTACAAAAATTGGTAATGGCCACTACAGGGAGATAAGATAAGATAAGAAGATAAGAAGATAAGATAAGAAAAGGGGGTTCGACACTAGATAAAGATAGATAAGATAAGATAGATAAGATATTTTTATTCATCAATAGTAGTTACAAAAAGAAAAAATAATAAGCAGCCAATTGGCCGCTAAGTGGGACAAAACCTAAATGTCGACGGCCCCTTATACTGCTTTAGACCAGACTATAGCAATCAAACTTTATAAACCAATCGATACAATCGAAGCCAATCAAATATCAATCGATCGATTGATTATCGATTGGCTTTAACAATCAAAGAACAATCGAATACTCACAGTATTTTTAAGTATGATTGTTATTGATTGTTTATCGATTGAAATATTTTGATTGTAGATCGATTTTAGTGGAACTACCATCATACTTAGCCAGTGTTTCCTTTTTTTAAATTCATTCGTTATTCTGAATTTTGATAACGCAACTGTGGATTTGAAAAATGACTTCGGCAAATGTTTAAGTAAATGGGCATATGTAGTCAACGTAGTCCCAAATAATCGTGCAGAAAGTAATATTGCCAGTAGAACATCCGGCTTTTTTTTTTGCTAGGAGCGGGGATCTTTAATAAGCTACATGGGTCGAACAGTTTTACGAAAAATTATCTGGTGCGTGGCAAACAATTTTAGTGGGAAAATATTCCTTGGGCAAAATTTTGAAAATAATTGGTTATATAAGTTAATAAAGACCCTGGTAATTTTTGGCAGTGGCCATTTTAGCCAATTTTATGGTAAGCACATCATCAGCGCCAAGTTTTTCCTCCAGATTCTCATGGAGAATTTTCTCCTTGCTGTCTTGCACCCAGAAAGTAGTTATAGGGATGAGGTTGCAAGATCGTGGTAGGTAGCATTTCCATAAGATGCAGTCAGATATTTGACGTCACAGCAAAAACCTTAGGAGCCATCTCCAAAATCCGTTACCAAAAGCAGATATCTTAGCAGCTTGAAAAAAGTAAAATTCAATAATTTTGAGAAAAATTGATCTATAATGGAAAGTGTTAAGTCAATGAGCTTGCAATTGATTGGTTTCTTCTGGACGAAGAAACCAATCAATTGCAGGATCATTGATTCAGCACTCTTCCCCTGGTAACGAATTTTGGAGATGGTCCCTTAAAATTCAGCGATCTTTGAAAGCACATATCTCTCGGTCCGATTATGGTAGAGCAGTGCGGTTTTTTGCATGTTTTAGAGTGGAAAACTGGCTTTCTCGTCAATATTTACTTTGCTAATGTAGTTCCGTAACATTGCGCTACGATACGCTCCCGCATATAGGCCTTAATTCATTCGTTGACAAACATGGCTGCTCAAAATTTTTACCGAGGAAAAGGAATTGACTTTCCGAACCATATCCAAACTTTCAATTTTCTTGAAACTTCATACTTTTATCAATTTGGGGCTGAGGAACATGCTGGAAGAGTTGAAAAATAGATATAAGCAGTGCTTTATGGCTAAATTTAAATTTTAAAAGTTAGCGGCGCCGTATGGCTACGGCAATTTTTTTTTTTAATTTTTAACTTTGGTTTCCGATATTTTCAACCCGGCACTGTATTATATTCCTTATTTGACGATATTAAGGCATTGGATATGCTTCGGCTTTGGTCCTCTAGGTGAAGTAAAAAATTGAAATCCCCCCTATGTTTCCTATTCTTGAGTTTGAGATATTCCATAATGGCTGCATTTTTTGAAGGCCGTCGACGGCCATTTTTCTTACTATGATTTACGATGCATTTTGTCAAAATTAGTACCATTTTTGGAGCTTTAAAATTTAAATATCTTTAAATATCTTAAAAGAACCATAAATGGTATGAACATGAATGACCCCTCATTTTTTTTGTCTGGTCTTGAAAATCACTTTCTGATGAAATAATTTTTATTTAAGGGTTAACAAATTATTTTTTTTGTCTGGAATTGCTACGGTAGGTTGGCCGTATCTCCGATATTGCACCGGACCGGACAGAAACCAGATAAATTGGGAATCGGAATTTAATCAATAATATATTAACAATCCAAAAGCCAATAATCAAATACTCCCAAATTTTGGGGAGGTTAGGATTGTTCTTCGATTGTCGACATCAACCGATAATCAATCCATCGATTGATCTTTGATTGGCTTCGATTGATCTGTCAATCGATATTAAGTATCGATTGCTAGCTACAGTCTGGTTTGGAGACGGTGGAGAAGGGATGATCATATGCATAAACAGATAGTGTTATAAAAGTAATACCGGTATACTCTAAACCTAGCTAACACTGTCATATTCACAATTTGTAAGAGTCATTTAAAAACTTGTGTAACTTTGTGTTGTTGAATGTTTTCTGTTGATTGTTCTTTTGGAATTAAAAAAAGAAGAATTGCACATGAACAGGATTAAAAATATTGAAATTCGTAGAGCATAAAGCTGTATCCGCTTCTCATAACGTATTTCAATGAACATCCAATTTTTTTATATCAAATAGAAACACTTCAAAAATTCCGATTAGTATCAACAAACAAACAGATGTTTGGGTGAACTTATACTCAAACATTTTGAAAACGAAAATGAATATTTTATTCTTTCCCTACCGAAAATAGTCTGCCGCCATCATCGCCATTACTTGCTCTGTGTTATTAAGCACCGTACACGCGTTAAATTATGGAGAATAGGCGAAACTAGAAGAGGAATTTTAAAATTACAGATGCAACCATTGGAATTTATGTTATCTCCATAATATAAAGCCACGACTTATTAAAAACAAAATTTTAGTAAATCCAACGTGGGAAATGAACCTAATCTTCTCCTTTAAAGGCTGAGTTCCACTGGGTTGATTTTTCGTTTTCGGTATAATATTAATAAGAATGACGACGTTTGATCTGTTTGATCGACTTTTTTAATATCCCTGGGGGTGGGCTTGTACGTACGCGAAGTGAGGTTATACGAGGGTGGGTTTGCACGCGAGAATTTGCTGAAACCTCGAAGCGTTCGTTTCCTCTTATTTTTTTGGATTCTATATTTGCACTTGAAATTTGCAAAATACAGAAAAAAAATCAAAAAAAATCCGACGACAATATATTTTCGAATACTGCAAACATTTTACCATAAAAAATTTTCCACCCACAAAACGTCAAGTCAAAGAACAAAGCTAATGGAGAGACACCAAAAGCAGTTAAAATAAAAGGTTTTGACAACTTCGTTCCCAGGGTCTTTTTCTGCTTTTTTTTTGAGGGATACACTCTAATATTATTTGTTTTCAACATCATTTTTTTAAGAAGGTCATATACAGTTTTTTGAATAGTTTGTAGTTTAGGTAGGAAAAACTCGCGTATTATAAGACCAACCATTACATTGGCTTTTTGAACTTTTGTTGACATGTGATCTTCAAATTTTAAGTCTGCATCAATTATGACACCTAAATCTTCTTCGTTGAAGACATGTTCCAGTTCGTCGTCATTCAATTTGTAGCGGTGGGTGTACATTGTGTTTTCAAATTTGCCTAACGTTAGTACCTGGCATTTTTCAGTGTTGAAGTTGAGAAGCCATTTGTCTGACCATTCCTTGAGACGATCTATATCTGACTACAATATAAGAGCATCAAACTTGGATTTTTTTTCATGGAATACCTTGGTGTCATCAGCGAACATAAGTGCATCCAGGAAAAGATTTCGGGTAGGGCGTTAATGTAGAGAACGAATTTATAAATCTTTCAGAGGGATATTTTCTTTCTTTGGATTTAGATATTGCAATTCCTTTTCAACTTCAGAAAGACTAACTTCTGAAAATGAAAATGTTGATGTTGTGATTTTCTCACGAATTTTTAAGATGCCCGAATGAAACTTGTATTTGGTAATGATATTGTTTATGGAGTCATTACCTTCATTGCTAGGCTCAAGGAAGTACTCATTTTCTGTCTAACGAAACTTCTCGATCTTCCGCAATGATATCTCCTTGAGTTACAATATTTATTTTATTGATTTGTTTGCGTTTTTCTGAGAACATTGTTTTTACGGCTTTCAATACCTTTTTGTTGTCAGCTACAATTTATCTAGGATCATTTTGAAAAAATGTTTTTTTGGTAACTAGGGATAATTTTCCCCTATCAACCAAATTTTTGACAGGTGGTAAAAAAAAAATTGCAAAAAAAATTTTTTTTGTTCCTATTTTTGCTTGAAAATAATTTTGGTATATAGTTTGCAAAAAAAAAAAAAAATCACCAAAATTTTTTTTTTTCTGCACCACCTGTTTTCCAGTTATGACGTCATTTCGCTAAAATGTTAATTAAGGGGCCACCTAACTTTCTGGAAAGTTTCAACACTACAACATGGCCCTATCAAAAGTTATAGAGAGCCCCAAAAAGCCTGGCCCGATTAGAGTTAAAACGGTGAGAAAATATTTCAAATTATTTATATTTTCCATTCTCAGGGTTTTTGGGTAACACATGTCGGAGCACTTCAAAGAATTTGTTTTGATCAAGATTCTTATAATCTTGTTACTGAATTTTCCTTGGTTTAGCTTTGTAAAGTTTGTTTTAAGAACTAACTGTTATAGTCATTTTATGAAAATCATAAGGCCGGTAGCTAAAACGGGATTCGCCGGATTTTTAAGCAGGTTATTTCTTTTACTATGTATTTGGCATCGTATTGAAAAAGAAACGATGACAGGCAAAATTGTATTTCCTCAGCATTAAAGTCATAAATCTTCCTCAGATTAATTTCAATGAAAATGCTCTCGACATCGGAAGGAAAGGTATGTTTATTTAGTTATTTACCTCCACTGTTCCTATCCCTATCAACCCTATATCGTTCTCTATACTCACCAATTAAGACTTAAATTATGGAGAAAGTTTCATAAAGATTTGTTTCAGTTATCACTAGGATATCAATTTTGTTAGCTACTGAAGATTTAAGAAAATTTATTCGAAATTGAATTAATATTGAAGTTGCCAATGATAAGTTTCCCATGGTTTCTCATTTTTATTTTTTTAAAAAAAACCTTACAAGCAATATCGCAGTCAGATTGTTCACAAAACTATTAATACAAGATGATACCGTCAGTATACATCACTGTAACATTTAATATTGAGCAAAGAATTATGTAAAAGAAAACATGATTCATTTCCTGGTCTCAAGAAAGAAATATTTTTAGACAAAGGATATAACGGCCCGAATTTACGTTCTCAATCTGATGTCGAATTTCCCTACGTAAATGCACAGTACACGATGAAACTGACATATTGAGATTCTTTGTATTGAAGGTTTGGAATACAGTTCCTGATAATGCGACATCCTTAGACAATACTAAAAGGGTCATAAAAAAATGGTTCCGTGGTTCCGTGATTTTCACGTGACTTTCCGCAGGCATTATATGTCCTGCAGGCTGTTCAAATATATAAAGAATATACATGAATAATTTTCGATTTTCACTTATTCTATTTGGGTTTTTAAAAACCCACGAATGACTTGGTTGAACAATTGTTAAAATTATCTTGGATTTAGAAAGAGAAGCACGAGCATGCATATGGAATAATGCATTTAAATATGACTATTCTCTCAGCAAAATGTACTGATTTTAATATGTTGTCATAATATAGCCATGACGTTTATTTGGATTGTGTTTAACTCCAGTGTCAACGGACTGAGAGTGTACATAGTAGAGTATTTCTAATTGTAACGAAGTTTAAAAAGTTTAAAAATATTCATTTTTCGTGTTTTTGTTTTTTACAAAACGTTTTAAATGTTATTTTGTAGTTAATATGTATGTTCATTAAGTTTTTTGAAGTATTGTGTAAAATCAATAATATGATTTAAATTGGCTATAATCTCAATACGATATAATTTACAAAATCACCCTTGTAAATATTTTGTGTGTTAAAATAATAGGTTTAGCAAACATATTTCTAGATTACATCTAGATCGCGTAAAGTCTGTGTCAAGTGCTACGAAGCAGCCATGTTTGCTTGTTTCTTCAGATTTACCAGCTCTTGTTGTAAAGTATTCCGAAATTAAAATCACAAAATAATAAAAAGAATTATCGCAACAAAGCGCAACTAATGCTTATTTACAAATTCGTGCAGTATATTGAGCCAACATCCTGAAGAGTTTTTATTGTTTTGATGTATTGATAACATAATCACCTTTAATCCCCTTAAATATCAATTAATTTACAATTAAGAATTTCAGGAGATCTTAAAGAAGCGTTCATTAAATTTTTTACCTCCATCAGTACTCATTTCACAAACAACCTTTATTGGTTTATCGATGTTTATCCAATATGTTCCTGTTACAGATTTGTCTGAAATTCTTTTAATCTCCTTACACGATTCTGCAGCATTATCTTTGGTTAATCCATTACGAAGGGATTCTGTAAAAACAAACAATTAATAGAATACAATTTCTAATTTCCATTTGAACATTATTGTTACAGTATGATAGTTCAGGAGACATGATTCGGTATATCGATGTATTGTGATATATGGCTTAACCCTATAAGAACCAGGCTTTTAGAGGGTCTAATAACCCAGGGGGATGGAGAGGGCACAATGTACCACACCACAATAACTTTTAAACTACTGCTCTGTTTACATGAAACTTGGTCACAATATACCTCAGGCTCTCTTTTATCCTCGGAGGCCAATAGCGGTCCTGGGTCTTTAATAACGTGAAAAGTCACCTAATTTATACCTAATGCGATAAGTGGATCAGAAGTTAAACGGAAATTTCGGAGAAGGGAGGATAAATACACAATACATCATCGTTTTCAAATAACAACTGCAGATTAGTTTAAGTATTATCTCCATATAAATTCTCTGTATTGCTACATGTTACAATACACAATCCGTACTACGATGAAATTTGGAATTTATTTGAAATTATTCTCACCTTTTGGTGTCATAAGTGATACAGAATGTATTTGCTGAGTTTGATGGTTAGATGATATTCTCTTTCCATATAAGATGCATTTAGTATTTCCATGTTTATCATCTACCATGCCAGATTCTTCGCATTCTTTATGAATCTTACATCGTAATGCACATTGCATTTGTGAGGCTTCAATGGTTTCAATAATATTTCTATTTACTCCATCAACATGGTTAATTTCATGAAATGGACTTGAAGTTAGTAGCAGGGATAGTATATCGCATATCACAAATACTTTGAACGTAACAATTAGTGCCATCCTATAAATAAGTAAGTTAATTTTAAATAGTTAGGTAAAAATTGACAGCTGAAATGTTGCGACTAGGAGAGTCTGCCGCAGTTGTGGTAGTTGTAAAGATACAAATTTTTCGAATATCGATATATAATATTGATATATATATAATATTGACACACTTCGGTTCGTCGTACCGTCTATTGTTCTATGCCACTGCATATGTTTTGTGTTTTATTTTCCCTTTTAATCTTTTAATCAAGTTTGGTAGAGAACAACTCTATTATACAAAGTGGACTTTGCCCTTTACCGTTATGCGTTCTGTATTTTATATTGTTTCCATGTGTCAAATTATACATTATATACAAAATTTGAATTCCACTGTGAAGATTATACGTTAATAATGTCTAGCAGTGGCTAGACAAAATATCCGTCTAATATAGAAAATGACATCTAAAAGGACACTCGTATTTATTTTCTTCGTATTGTAAACTTTCACTAATGTGTAATAACTTGTCCAAAGTCCGCAGTAAAGGCACTAGAGCAACGTTTTCTAGCGTAATGTTTTGCAGAATTCGAACAACGAATTTGCCCGCTGGGTGGAATTGAGTATCCTATATATTAATACGGCCATTGGGATCTTAGTCTGTCTGCCTGTCTGTCTGAAGTGTCCATACCGATTTTCCTAAAAATTGGCGTTTGTTCCAAATCACTCAGCTCAAAATATAGGCTAAAAAAAATTAGAAATGCGCCATTCGCCTACTTCAATTTTGGGATTTTTTTGTGGGTTTTTGACCAGCTAAATTTGAACCACTGTACGTTTTTGACCGGAATTCAATATTCTACATCAACATCTAATGGATCATGATTACGATATAATTTATTTTGGAAAAATGTGCCTATTTGCCTCGTCCAATAAGATCGCCCAATGATTAGAAGCGCTTTATGTTTTCTGCTGAAATTTGGTATTCTAAACTAAAATCGCCCGAACCAAAAATGATCAAAAACATTTGCCTTACTTATTAGCCTTGCTCATTTTTTGTTTCTTTTGAAGATTTTTGACCCATAAAAACTGAACCTTTTTAAGTTTTCTGTTAATATTATTGATTAATTATTGATTAATTAAAATTGTATATAATTTTTTATCCATATTTAATAATATTGTAAGTCATACATTGTCATAATTTTACATAATTTATCATAATTAACAAAATATATTTTATTAAACAAGGCGTTCATACAGACAGAAATATATTTATAAAACTAGGCGTTTATTCAGACTTGCATTGGAAATGGCTGAAGTTACGGCCAAAAGCTCGAATAGAAAGTGTCGTTGAATCACGTCGTTGTTATTTTCTTTTCTTTTGAAATTTGGTATTCCAATCCAAAATCCCCTGCATAATTATAATTAAAAAAAAAAAAAAATTGCCTAGCTCATTAGTCTTGCTCATTTATTTGCTTTTTTGAAGGTTTTTAAGCTTTGAAAATAGAAACGTTTTTTATTTTAAACTAAAATTTGAATTCGAATTTTTGAATTTGAATTCGTAAGGAGAACGACATGGTATAAAATATTTTAGAAGAATTTGCCTCTCTTATTCGCTTTGCCCATTTTCATTCTATTTATGGAGTTTTGGTTGATAAACAGATTTACTTATTACTTATTCTTAACGAAGAGGAAAACCTGACGAAAGGTTGATTTCATTTAGGTTGATAGTTCCATTCGAATGTTGATTGAGGACATTTTATTGGTAGAAATTGACATTAAGTGAATTTACCTCATTTTGACAGAAACGGTATTTATCTAGCTTCGTGTGTCTTTTAAACTGCGAGCAATATTAGTGACAATTGCCAAGTTATTTTCAAAACAGTTATTTTGACAAGTTCGTCCCCAGCATATTTTGAGCTTATTTTAATTTTCATGGACAGTAAAGTCCGACCGAAATATAAAAAACTCAAAAGAGACTAGAAACGAGCTTGTTTTCTGTGAGATTGCCCTATCATTATGGTTCTTCTGGTGATATAAAAAAGATTAGATCATGAAACTTTGCACACATACAATCCAACTTGATTTATAAATTCATTGAATAGAAATATGAAAAATTTCACATGAAGGTGATATTAAGTCAATGTACATACTTTAATACTAATTTTTTTGTATTGAAGTTTGTTTGGCAGCAGTAAACATTGTTGAGTTACAGAGCGTAAAAGTCTACTGAATACAGACACTTATACCTCCGTATATGGAAATACACAGTCTAAATACGGAGTTATACGGGTCGGTATTCAGTAGTCTTTTACGTTGTGTTACCTAAATATGAAATCATGTTTCATACAATACAAATTCAAAAGAAATATAGAAACTTAGTTATGGCAATCTTGGTTATGAGAAAATGAATTTGATCGGAAAAAAAAAATATTGACTATTGAATGTTGTTACATCAATAAGACTGTCAGAAGACAGACAGTGACTACCTATGTAATCTGGGTTGTTATGTACGGGATTGGAGATATAATCAACGACAAACATGTTTTCAAAATGATTCTATAAAATAATCAACATTTCAGTAAATAGGAAAATAATTTATATTGACCAAAAATAATGTACTCATGACCCTGTGTACAAAAAGATTAAAGCTGATAAGATCGGATATATTTAAGGTGGGAGTCTAATGTTAAAATGGATTGTCCTACTTTTCCTAGTAACCTATGCGCAGATATTTTAGAAAAAACATTTTAACCATCTAATTTCTAAAAATATGACGCATAGCAACGGAGTCCAAAAAGCAAAGAAATCCCATAGCAACCATACTTATTTTTCCCTGAAAATTGGCCAGATGTACCAGCTACACTCGTTTTGTACAATGGTGGGATATTTTCAAAAAAAATTATTTTGTTGCCACAGTAACCTGGAAAAACTGTTTTATCTAAGCTGAAATCATCTAAAGATGGTTCAACTTTTAAAATATTTTTAAAATATACGATGCATAGATCACTAGGACCTATTTAGTAGAAATTGAATGAGTAGGACAATCCCTTTTAACAGCAGACCTCCACCTTAACTAAGATATTTGCAATGACTTACTTTTCGACAAACCGAGAACCTCTTCCGTCAATCTTCTCTCTGTTACATCTTTTTTTTTACCAATTTTTATATCCTTTAAGATGCTATTTTGGTAGATCATATGACTGAAAAACAGCTATTTGATTGGTTCAAATTTAATTGTTGTTTGTTAGTTGTCTTGTAGTTGCCTAGTAATCAGATCTGTTGCAATGATAATTAATTTTTAAATAAAATTTAAGACCAAACGCATGAATTAGTTATATGTTTTTTCGTTAAAACAAGAAGGCAATATAAGAAAATATACTGGGAAGGATATGGGTTGTCATTTCATTTTAGTTCTGTGTAATCAATCAAGTTAAACATTTGTTTTCTGGATATTTCGAAAATTTAAGTTTGCATTATCTGAAGAGCAAATATTTAACAATCAATAATATTTTTGCATTGAACCACATTAATTATGAACAAGTTAATTTGAAAATGTAGCAAGATGAATATATATATATAACAAATTTCAGATTTAGAGTGCTCAATACATGGAGTAGAGCGTCATATAAATCAATATATATTTAAAACATTACAAATTCGTAACTTAAAGTTTCACGTCTTACGACGATCATCAGACGGAATAAACGATCAAAATATTATACAAGAAAAATATTTATATGAAGTTGTAACGATAGAAACCAATTGTAATTCCTACAATTACGCCATCATGTTAGTCCGGTGGGGTGCTTTTATAATTTAAGAGATAAAACTTGTTCTCGTGTCGACACTTTGAAATCAGTTCTGATCTTCTGTTTGAAACACTAGCGGACAATGCGTCATTGTAAAACGGTGCTGCTTTATCGAATATACTCATTCATGGTACGAGCGGACCAGAATCTGATAAATTCCGGAAAGATCTTATACATATGTTCAAACAGAAGTTCGAATTAAAAATCACCATAACAGCAAATCTTAAAGCAGTGAACTTCTTAGACACATCCCTACTAACTTGTACCAACCATTCAAAAAACCGAATGAATGTCCCATGTATATCAACACCAAGTCAAATCAATCTCCTAATATAATCAAAGCTCTTACGGATATTAATTTAAGGAAAACCAGTGATATTTTGTCCGATAAAAGTATATTCGATAAAGCCAGCACCGTTTTACAATGACGCTTTGTCCGCTAGTGGTTACGACGAAATAATTATTTACAATAATGACGTATCGAGAAATTTTACAACCGAAGAAGAAGAAACATCGTTTGGTTTGATCCACCTTACAGTATCAATGATTTAAAAAATATCGCTAACCGGTTCCTGCGGTTAATTGATAAACCCTTTCCGCAGAAACACAAGCTCCATAAGATACTTAACCGAAACAACGTGAAAGTCACCTATAGTTGCCTTCCAAACATCGCTAGTATAATATCGTCTCACAACAAGCAAATTTTATCAACGGTGGAGAACATCGACACTCGAGCATGTAACTGCTGAAAGAAAGAAGAATGTCCGTTAGCTTGTAAATGTTTGGAGAAGAGAGTCATTTATCGTTGTCAAGTGAAGTCTGACAGTTCTGAAGAATGCGCTAGTTATATCGGTCTCACGAATCTCGTTAACAAAAGATCAGATATGATTACAAAGTGTCGGCACGTTTTCTCTCTCAAATTATTAGAGCGCCCCACCGGACTAACATGATGGCGTAATTGTAGCAATTACAATCGGTTTCTATGGTTACGACTTCATATAAATATTTTTCTTGCGTAATATTTTGATCGTTTATTTCGTCTGATGATCGTCGTAAGATGTGAAACTTTAAGTTACGAATTTGTAACATTTTAAATATATATAATAGTAATGATAATGATATATATTTATAGAAAACTACTTGTCGTTACTATAAGTTTCACGCTACATACCGATCATCAGACGACTAAGAAATCATATAAAAAATCGTTATACATATAAAAAACTCTTAAAAAACTCAATTGATGTCTGGTAGGATATCTTTATAGTTCAAAAAATAAAATTTATTCTCATATTGGCATTTGCACACTAATTCGGAACGTTTGTTTCGGATGCAAAACCTGGAGAAAATTATGTGGAATTTCTCTGTCAAATACAGAGGGCATCGTTTGGAACCACTTTCCACAGGGATTAGCTCAATCCATTATGCTCCATTCTAAAATTGGCGTAGTGTTGTTATTCCTGTGTTCCCAAACACACTTGGATAGCTCGGTTTAGTTAATTTTGGATAGATAGAGAGAGATAGAGAGAGAGAGAGAGAGAGAGCGATGTGTACTGGGACATTCGCTACATTTAATCGGGGACATTCTCTACACACGGGGACATTCGCTACATTT
>JAULBZ010000569.1:0-29132 GCA_032360805.1 Neoturris breviconis
GTAGTGTTGAAACTCTCCAGAATATTAGTTCATCACATAATTAACATTTTGGCATAATCAATTTTTTGATGACGTCAATAATTAGGATGACGTCATCAAGTCAAGACAGGTGCTGAAAAAAAAATTTTTTTTAGGTGAAAAAAATTTTGGTCCCCATAATTTGTCAGAACGTTTTTCAAGCAAAAATAAGAGAAAAAAAATTTGGGGGGGGAATTTCTTTTTTACCACCTGTCAGAAATTAGGGAAAATTATCCCTAGTTACCAAAAAAAAAATTATTTGTAGTCGTATAAGCCATTTATTTAACCCAATCAAACAACCCCCCCCCCCCAGTAGGAATAGGGTTAACAGGTGATTTCCGACAGTAATTTGAGATTTGTTTATGCAGGTATGAAGAGGTATGCAAACACGGTTATGATTTCAATAGTGGAAAATTCAATAAAAATACTGGAAATTTTACACAAGTTGTTTGGAAAGAGTCAATAGAGTTAGGTGTTGGTTTCGCTAAAAATGTAAAAGGCAACATGACACATTATTATGTTGTTGCAAGATATCGTAAAGCTGGAAATGTGCAAGGAAATTTTGCAAATAATGTTTTGAAAGGTAAGAAAATAGTCATGGTATGAAAGCCTACCTGAGTGTGACCCTTTGACAGTGGTCAATATAAAATCAAATAATCATAATGGAGGAGTGATTTTTAGCATAGCTTCTGGTCACTGGATGCCATATTATAATGAACTCCTTGGACACTAAAATCAGACAAGCCTCTGAATTCACTTCAGCATTCTCCTGTGGATGAGCTGAGGCTGCAAATTAGCCTTCAAAGATGCTCCTACACAGAGGCCTGAAATTAGAGTAGTAGTTATCTTTGAATTTTTGCATTTAGGTCGTTCTTCCTTCCTTAATGTTTGATAAATAGTATTTGACTTTCTTTTACTAAGGTTCATTCAGAGAGGAAAATGTTTGTGGGAAAGTAAAAGAGATATTGCAAAAAGGGAAGGCATATGCTTCGGCCGATGCTAATGCTTTTACTCATGTTAATGAAATGAAAAGGAAAGGTAATTGTTATTATATTTAAATTGAGTCAATGTAATGGTCGAAATAAGAGTAAATAATCATTGTGAAGGAGTGGTTTTTGAACATTCAGTTTCAAAGCCTCCACAGTGATTATTTTGCTCTTATTTTAGAACAATGGAAGAAAAATCGATAATTACAATTATTTTTTATACCAGTTTGATGAAATTAAGTTCTACCCAGCGGGTAAAAACTTGTTCAAAGTCTGCAGTAAAGACAGTTTTCATAGTCTCTTCCACAGACCAAGCTTGATTCTTCCAGATCTCACTTGATCTGTTTTCTTCTGAAGTTATTGAAATACATTAACGTCAGAATCGTTAACAGGAAATGCGTTAATGCGTTCTAGTGTCTTTACTGCCTACTCTTAATAAGTTTTTGCTTGCTGGGAAATATATTATAATTAACTCCAAACTTTTGCAATTATTTCACTAGAAAAGGAAACATTTGCTGGAATGAAATTCGACATGAACTTTGCCAAAGATGGTGTCGAGGCTCATAATATTTTGCGAAAGGTTCATAACGCGCCCCCATTGAAATTGAATGAAGAAATGTCTAAAGCTGCAACTGCATATGCAGAGAAATTAGCTAAGATTGGAAAATTCCAACATTCATCTGTCAAAGATAGAAATGGTGATGGTGAAAATCTTGCGTATATAGGCAGTTCACGTGACGAGGGATATCCTGCTTCTAATCCTGTCGCAGCATGGTAAATTATTTATTTATTTAAAGAGATAATATATTATATTCATTTTCTGTTTACGTTAAAATTATAAATTATTTAATAAAAGTACACTGGTAAAATTAAGAGCAAATAATCACTGTGATTTTGGAGCATATCTTCAGTCTATGATTGGTCACATTAACAATGACTAAATTAAATTAGGATTTCTGAAAACTTGACATTGCTTTATATAGCAGTGACGAAGTTTTAGTAGTGAAATATTGCTGCTGAATTTTATTGTTAAATTTCATACAAACCATCTACCCCAATGCCAACAGCCACACCTCTCTTGCCATTTTTTTTAATTATGTTGCTGTCTGCAAGGCATCAAGGCCACTACTTGGTAAAGATGGTATCTTTCCATTATTAGCTTACATTTGTATGTTTGAATCTCAGCCTATGCACAAAATGTCTAAATCTCAGTATGGACAGAGGTCAAAATAGTAGTAAATAATCACTATCAGGCTTGTAGCCTGAAGCTATGCTCAAGCATAGCTCATCCACAGTGATTATTTGCTCTTATTTCGACCCCTGTTTTAAATTCCACGATTTTGATTTCAAACGAATTTTGACGAAAACTAAAGAAATTGACCAATCTGATTAGTTTAATTTTTTGTTTTCGTGGACTGAGAATCTAATCAAAGTGTGCATAGACCGAAGTAAGCAAGCAAAAGTTTATCATAGGTTATCAATCATTAGATTCCTGCATGATTAATAAAAATTATTAAACTTTTTGTAGCAATTTAACTTTATTCATTTTATTAATAAATAGTTCCCTTATGATTTGTCTCTCAACAGGTATGAAGAGGTTTCTGTTCCTGGCTATGATTTCAATAAAGGCAAATTTGATCATTGTACAGGACATTTCACACAACTTGTTTGGAAAGAAACAAGCGAGTTAGGAATGGGTTTTGCTAAGACAGTAAAGAACAACATGACATATTATTATGCAGTAGGAAGGTACCGTAAAGCTGGGAACATGAAAGGAAGTTTTTTAGAAAATGTTTTGAAAGGTAACAATCTTCTTTTATTGTTAATACAGTCAACGTCTGCCAATTCGAACCCTCAAGGGGTATTTGTTCGACATGGCGAATGTTCCAAATATCGAACATATTTTATGATAAATTCAAATTCTGAGAACCTAAATACGTGTTTGAAATAATGGGTATTCGAATTAACGAATGTTGACTGTATGTGTAAAAAAAATTGCTGAGTCACCCATATCAATCGATTTCAAATAATGTAAAAAAATCTCACCATTCTGAATATACAAATGAAATGCTCACCATTTTGATTAATATTTTTTAGACGGAGACAACAAGACAACTTTAGTTATGACATTGCATGCTCTCAAAATCTAATAACCTCTTCCTTGTGAACAAAAACCTGTTCAAAGTCAGCAGTAAAGATGCTAGTACAACGTTGAAAATATTGTTGTAGTGTCTTTGTTGTAGTGACTTTGAACAGGTTTTTGCCCACTTGGTTATATAAGTAGATTACACATACTTAGTGCTCGAAATAAGAGCAAATAATCACTGTGGATGAGTGATTTTTTAGCATTTTAGCCTGAAGCAAAGCTCAAAAATCCCTCCTCCGCAGTGATTATTTGCTTTTATTTTGAACACCGGAACCAATAACAGGGTGTCACATTTTAAAAATTATATAATTTTAATTTCCTTTTGCCCTACAAGATATACACCACAGTCAAATAACATGTCATTTGATTGTGGTGTGGTATGAACACTGTTTTGTTTGTATGTCTCTTATTAATTTTTCATGGTGAGTGTTAAGTTGAACAGCTTTGTATGTATTGGATAGAAGATGACCTGTTATTTGTTTGTTTTGGGTGCAAATTCCTACTTTAATGTTAGCAATGTCTGCCTGTTATAAATTGAACCTGATTCTTTAGCATCCATTGGGTAAAAACTTGAAACTTGTTCAAATTCTGCGGTAAAAATGTTGTTCTAGTGCCTTTGCTTGGTAATTTGAACAAGTTTTTTAATATGGTTCTAGTGTCTTTCCTGCAGACTTTGACAAAGTTTTTCCTAATGGGTATTGTTTTGTTTCCACCTTTGGTCTTTCTTATGCTGGATGTTTTTCTTGATTTAGCTCACTATAGAAATAATTTGTTTACAAAGAATATAATATTTATATTTTTTAACTTTCGGTATTTCCAGAGAATTAGAATGGCAAAACTGAATAAATTCCAGACATTACCTGTGGAGAACTGTTTTTGACTCAGACCTTGATAGAAAGCTTATTGTGGTTCAGAAAAGTGGTGATCAGTATAATAGCTTATGTGATGATAGCTCAGTGGTAAATAAAAAATGTAAATATTGGTGGATGAGAGATTGTAAATAGTCACTGTGGATGAAAGATTTTTGAGCATGATACAGTATTCCAAAGGATCTTCCATGAGGAAGATAGCTAATTATGGTTTTGATGAAGAAACCTAACATTTTTAATATTATTGATGCAGTGGTCGAAAAAAGGGCAAATAATCACTATGGGTGGGAGTGCTTTTTAAGCATAGCTTTAGGCTACAAATATATTATTGATGCAGTGGTCGAAAAAAGGGCAAATAATCACTATGAGTGGGAGTGCTTTTTAAGCATAGCTTCAGGCTACAAAGCCTGTAGCTATGCTCAAAAATCTCTGCTCCACAGTGATTATATACTCCTATTTTGACTACTGTGTTGACTCTTTGTTCCTTGTTGACTTCTTGTTCTCTCCTCTATCACTTTCTTTGAATTTTAATTTTAGGTTAATACATTAAAACACCTGATAAGTCTGTGTTGTTCATTACTGAATCACGTAATCTTTGATGATTTGGACTAGATTTTTGTTGACTATCTGTTGTTTGAATTTGAATGAGTTTCTGTAACATTTCGCTAATGTCTGTGATATTATCTTCTATATTTATTACTCTCAGCTCAAGAACGTTACTATTTAAACCATTAAATCCAATATTGCCAAACGAAGAGTTTCTATGCTTTGAAGGATCATAGGGTATGCGAGAATGTCTACGAGCATATGGATTATAGTTTCCATGATGTAATGGTGATTCCGGTTTAATGCTATGATGTAATGGTGATTCTGGTTTGATGCTATATCTTGGATTGTTCATTTCCACATCGGACGGCTTATTACTGGGTCTGTGTATTATTGACGTAATCACATCGCGTAGATGTAACTTTCTTTTGATAATGCACTTTTCTATTATTAAGAAAATAATAACCACTAGTACGGTAAGCGATGTGATAATTAGTAATGTCAACCCTAACCAATCATCAATCAGTAATTCTTCCAACGAAACATAATGGACTTTTGCTACCTATTAATACAAAATATAATTGGTGTTTCTTATCTATTTGCAGAGGGTTGTGACTCTGGAGGATTGTTAATTTTACTGTGTTCACAGGACTGAGATTTGTGTTTGTTTCAGAAAGTGGTAAATTGTACGGACTTTTTCGTGGGAGTGTTGACTGATTTCATTTTAGTAGCGGCTCATTTTAGTTTCAAGGAGTAATGATGACATTTACTTAGGATTGAGACTTGCACTGATTCCTGGTGGTTGCATGCTGATACTGCTGTTTATTTTACAGTGGCCTCACTGTGGTGGAATGTTTTTGAGTATAGCTGCATATATCCTTCACAGTGGTTATTGTCTCTTATGCAAAGACTGGAATACATGTGGTGACCTTATTATCACTGTGGAAGAGGGATTTTTTAGCATACTTCTGGCTTTATAGCTTAAAGTCATGCTCAAAAATTACTCCTCCATAGTGTTTTTTAGCTGTTATTTCGACAATTGACTCACATTAATGTTGAGGAAGTACTTGTTTTGAGGTGTATCATATATATCTTCCTTGTGCTGTTGGACACAAGCCCATAAACTGGCGTTTCCTTGAATCTGTCCAGTCATTTTTATTGGTATTCCTCTTTGGTGCCGATCTACTATTGCTAATGGATTTTTACCAGAGGTTATTTCCTCTTGCTTCCATTGAACAATGTCTGAATTAATTAGTGCTGCAAATACATCTCCATCACGAACTGCTTGTATAACCTCTTCATATGAGTTCAGTGCTATGGCAAAAATTGTTTGATTTCAATTTGACACATTTGGGACGTTTACGCAATTGTATTTATGAAACACTTAAAATAATTATTTTACTTCACAGGAAATTAAATTTTGAATTTTTGTTTTGTTCTTAACTTTTATTTTCAGCAACTAACAGAGTGTATCAACATTTGCAAATCTTTTAAACATTTGCCAAATTTATTTTGAGTGCGTCAAAGTGTGTGTTGTTACCTTTGATTTGAGCTTTATAACCTTTTGCAATATTCTCTTCCCAGGAATTCGCTACAACTGCTACCTAAAGGGAACAAGAGTAATTAATTGTACAAAGTTGTGTTTTATAGGGGTTAGTACTTAATTCCTAGAGGGAAAAAAACTTGTTCAAAGTTTGCAGTAAAGACAAGTGTCTTTACTGTAGACTTTGGACATGTTTTTGCCCACTAGGTTGTAGGTGCTTTATGATAGAAACTTTTTTTCCAAGTTAAACTTCCTGATTACTTTCTTTAAAAAGTGACGATTATAATAAAAGTATTTCAGTATTCGAGAGTAAGAGCAAATAATCACTATGGAGGAATGACTTTGATTGATTTTTTACCTTGAAATAACCGCTGGACATCATCTGTGAAGAAGTGTTTTTTGAGTATATACTCCTCCACAGGCGATGTTTGACATTTATTTCAAGGTTTGTATACAGCCAGAGTTAAATTAGTATCACAGGACAAGGTTATCACAGGGGTTCAAATGACTGTCGTTCATCACTGTGAAGGAGAGATTTTTTATAAATATTTTCCAGACAATATGGCTGAAATATTCGGAAAAAATCCCTCCTCCACAACGATGATTGACAGTTATTTTAACCCCTTGGTTGTTATCATCATCAAGTCACGAACATGGTGCCTGGTGCTATCAACATTGGAAAATTTTATTACTATCATTATTATTAACATGTTATGTTTTGGTTTTTAATTTCATCTAGAAGTTACTATCAAATTATTTAATACAATAATTATTCATAAAAACCTTTTTATTATTAATATTTAAATGATCCGAACTAAACATGCTATCTGTCACGGTCGCTGTAATTATAGATCCAATTAATATGCCAAACAAAAGCCAAAATAAACCAAGTGATCGACCAAGAATTGACTTTGGTACAATGTCACCATAGCTACAATAGAAAGATGAATACATCATAATTTACATAATAGGAAATTTTAATCTGTTGGGAATAATTTGTTTTTATGTTAACATTTCCAAATTCATAAATTCATAAATTTGAGTCTTATTTTTTACAGAACAAACACTGTGGAGGAGAGATTTTTTAAGTCAAATTGGCTGAAAATATTGTTAAAAATCTCTCTTCCACAGTGATGACCGGCATGTTATTTTAACTCCTGTGATAGTTGCTGATTAGTTACTGGTAATTGCTATAAACAATGAATTATGTTCAAAATATTGACATGGAGGAGAGTGCTGAATCAATTATTTCTGTATTTGATTTGTTTATTTACATGAAAAACTAATCAATTGTAAGCTTGATAAAGGGATCATCTCAAAATTTTGCTTCAAAACCAACTTATTTGGTAGGTTTGAATCGACTAATATTGATAAAATTCAACAAAAATGAACCTATACAGAAGTGTGTTAGGTCAACGAACTTGCAATGGATCAGTTTCTTTGGCACGAAGAAACCAATACATTGCAAGATTGTTGACCCAGTACTTTCCTCTGTAGATTTATTTTTGAGATGGTCCCTAACATACGTTCTTTGTTGTTTTATTTTAATAGTAACATTTTATCCATTTTGGTCATTTTTGAATCTAGAATCTAAAACTAGAGTAGTCTTGACAAAGATTGCCCAGGATTTAATGTGAGTAACCAAAACAAAGTTACGTTACTAAAACAAGTATCGATATCGCTGATGTAGTATGTAAGTAGGCTAATTGTTACCCGATTGTTGTCATGGTTACAGTTGACCACCAAAAACCATTCCATACACCTTCGGGAAAAGTACTTCCAAATTCGGTTTCTTCAAGGTGACTCTCCTAATAAATAAAAAATTATGAGGAAGAGTGTTATGTCTACAATGTTCTATTTGATTGGTTACCTGGAACATAGAAACACACCATTTTTGCATTGTAGGCTGATCAGTACAGATCACTTATCATCATAGCAAGTCTCAAGATAACGACCGGACATCACATGGGGAGGAGTGTTTATTGAGTTCGGTTTTCAGCTGCAAACCTGAATGCTGTACTCAAAAAACACTCCTCCATTGGCAATGTCTAACCATTATCTTGAGACTTGTCATAGCAACTATAAACATAATAATAGCTTAAAGGAAAATTAAACAAATTCAATCTTGTTTTCTGAGACACATTCATTGCAGCTGTAAATAATCATTGTTGAAATTAATTTTCAGGAGTTAAAAGAACTGCCCGTCATCATTGTGGAGCAGACATTTTTCAGAATATTTTCAGCCAATTTTGTTGGTATGTTCTGAAAAATCTCTCCTCCGTAGTGATGACCGGCAGTTATAATAGCCCCTCATTTATTACATAGAATGATCACTTCAAACTGGTTATTTCATTACAGTACCTTCTAAATGACAACAGCAAGCCTCAATATAACGATCGGATATAACCTGTAGAGGAGTGTTTTTGAGTACATTTTCAGCTGTGCAGCTGAAAACTGTACTAAAAAAACACTCCTCCACAGGTGATGACGGACCGTTATATTGAGGTTTTTACAGCCTGGTTTTGTCATACTCTACTCTTTCTTTTGACCAATACTAAGGGACCATCTCTAAAATTTGTTCCCAGTGGAAGAGTGCTGAACAACAAACGATGTTGCAATTGATTGATTTCTTTTTTCCAAAGAATCCAATCAATTGCAAGCTCAATGAGTTAACACTCTTCTTCGTAGATTATTTTTTTCAAATTTATTGATTTTGACTTCTTTAAAGCTGCTAAAATATCTGATCTTTGAAACGAATTGTGGAGATGGCTCCTAAAGTTATTAACCATAATCATTTGTCCAAAACTGTGCAAGCTTCTTTTTGTAATTTAAAGTTAATATTTGCAGTGTTTATAATAAGAGCAACTAAGAGCCATGCTTGAAACTCCCTTCTTTACAGTGATCTTATTTCTAACACTGATTCTTATTTGTGCGAGGTTTACAAGCTGGACCAGCGCAGTGAAATACTTACTATTAAGAAAACAAACGTTCCAAAACAGACAGACATCATTAAAGCTAGGACCAAGTAGTTGATTGAATTTTTAACACCTTGATACATTTTATGTCGCCATGAAACCAACCTACGATCCACAAGAACATGTGCTCCAGGAGCTTCTACTGTTCGTATTGCATTATTAATCCATGGATGCACAACATTGGATATTTCAGGGGATATGAAAGGTCCGAACCATATATTGTCTATTGCTATATTAGTAGAGACTTCTTGTAGCAGACCTTGACCTCGTGTGAAATTTGATTTAATGAAAGTCGTGTATTCAGCATAATTTGCAAAGGAATTATGATATTTAAACTGATATAATCCATCCAGTTGGCAGTATATAAATACTCGCTCAATTACTTCTGGTATGATCCCTTCTGCACTGTAAATTGTTCCATTAAGTGGCCTTATATACGGCCATATTGGCCAATAAAAGACGTGATGAGTTTGTATTGCAATACAATATTTAGTATACAATGTTACTAAAGCCAGAAGCAGATGCATATTTTTTCAAACTATTTTTGTTTTGGTTCCTAAAAAACAGTGACATCAAGTAATCTTCTCAAACAAGTAATTTCTTTGTTTTTAATTTTAATGATACTAGTAGAATTAATAGCAAATAATCAATGTGGAGGAGTGATTTTTTAAAATAGCTTCAGATTACAAAGGCTGAAACCATGCTCAGAAATCCCTCCTCCACAGTGTTTATTTACCCTTATTTCGAGCACTGATGATGGATTTATTGTCTTTACTTATGTAGATTTTTTTATTGTTAAGAATTAATTGCAAACAAAAATCGGCAATTAAGTCTGTAGCGATACTCAAAACTCACTCCCCCACAGTAATTATTATTTGTCCTTACTTCAAGGCTTATAGCCTTAGTCAGAACAGAACTAAGTTATGCTAATAAAATATCAATTTTTTCTCCGTTTTTCTTTTTTATCTCTACATTAACTTTGATTAATTCATCCCATTTTATTTTAGGTATTTTTGGTGTGACAAGAATTAAAAACAACAATTTGTTATGAAAAGGAAATAAATTCAAAGAATTTTACAACTTTTTCTTTTAATAAAATATACCATTTAATTGAGTGTGAATATCTGAAAAGTTTGTTTGTCAAATTCGTTTTAACTGGAGTGCTCCATGCCAGAATTAATTTGACGCCTGTTGATTCGGTCTTCCGGTTCAAAAAATGACGAAATAAAACCGTGATGAAAAATATTATAGGATGGCATAAATCGAAGTTAGATTATTATTGTAAACATGTTATCGATTCTGATAATAATAACGCAAACAATACCAACCTATTGAGTAAGCCAATGGTCAAAATAAGAGTAAATAATCACTGTGTAAGAGGGATATTTGAGCATTACTTCAGACTCTTTAACCTAAAGCTATGCTTAAAAATCAGTCCTCCACATTGATTATTTATTTGCTCTGGATACAACCACTCACAAAACAATTTTACACATTATCCTTTTTCGTTAATAAACAATTTCATTTTTATAGCAATGTTTCACTTACTGTCAGTTTATCAATGGTTTTTATTCTGTCTGTTCTTTTTCTGCAAACTTATTCCTATTACAATTTATTCAGTTTTTGCTATGGTGAATTTAACTTATGTTATTGCTATTCAGAAGATTAATCCTTGTTGTTAAGCAAATTATTAATATTTTATATCTATTTTTGTAATATTGAAAAGATCCTTTCCACAAAAAATCAGCACCGGACATAAAGATGTATTTGCATGAACTTCCAAATAAGCATCAGGTTTCCCAGTTGTTTAGTCTAGTGTCCAACTTGCCTAGATCAGTGTTCTATTGGCTTTAGTGGCCGAAATAAGAGTAAATAATCATTGTGGTGAAGGAGTAATTGTTGGGCATAGCTTCATCTACAAAGGCTTAGAGTATTGTTTGCCTTTTCTATACTGACGCACCTATACTGACACACCGATCATTCATACTACAGAACTTGTTAATACCTTTAGGGGGCGCCGTGCTTATTTGAGGGGTGTGCTTAATCGAGGAAATACAGTATTCTTACACTGAGAAAATTATTTTTCTTATATAATGCGAAAGAGACTAAAGTTTCAATGACACAAAGAAATTAACTCATTGTATTTATGCTTTTTTATACTTTTTTGTAATTTCAGGATCATTTAAAAACGAAAATGTTCATGAAAAAGTACAGTCATTATTGAATGGAAACCAAAGAGGGACTTCTGCTGGTTCAAACAATACAAGGAAGCCACAATCATTTTGACATTGGTAAGGAACCATCTAAGAAAGAGCGTTAAATCAACGATCTTGCATTTGATTGGTTTCTTCATACCGAAGAAACCAATCAATTGCAAGCTCGTTGACTTAACACTCTTCATCCCGAATGAATGATTTGTTATACTGTATTACTGAAATATTACTATTTTAAAACTTGGTATCAACAAGGAAATATTTTGTTTATGGAACTCTGAATACCATTACGTGAACCCTATCCCATGAGGCATGGTAATTAATCCCATTTTCAGAACCAGATAGTTGTAGATTGCTCTTTTACAAGAAAAACAACAAACAATTTCTCCATTGTATGTGCTACTTACTTGTCATACATTCTTGAAAAAAGGGAGATTAGAAAGTTCTTGTTCAATTTACATTTGTCTCCTTATCACAGTACACCTTACACCTACACTTTATCGGATAGCGAGACATATATTAAGGAAATACATCAAGCAACTTCGATCATACTGTTTACTGTCCTTCAAGTTAAGAAATTCTCTTGAAATTCAGTGACGAAATAAGAGCAATAATCACTATCAAGGAGTTATCTATCTCAAAAATACCTCCTACATAGTATTATTCACTCTTATTGTTGTCACTTGAAATTAATATTACAGAGAAAGTTGTAGAGGCTCTTGCATTTGATTGGTTCGTTGTTATAACATAGTCACCAATGAATTAAAAGCTCTTGTGATAACGTAATATTAATAATCCTGTCTGTTGTCAAGGTAACAACTTTAACGTAGACAGAAAATTAACGAATTATATTCCATATCACAATTTATTCTTAAATTATTAAAAAGTTACAACCCTGTCTGAAGTTTAGTAAAAAATATATTAACTTTGATGAAACTAAAATGAATATAACAGGTGTTAACTTAATGTAAATAGTAAACCCTGATACGGATTTTAAGATTAAGGCAGCCTTTACATGGAGTTTCATTTCGCCCGAAATGAGATTTTTATCATTTCTGTCTCTGGTCATGTCTTTATAATTGTTTACATGCTGAGGGCGAAATGAAATTTCATTTCGGGGTCGATTTATCATGTAAACAGAAATCATCATTTTTACATTTTATTGGTTTGTTACACCTGCAAAAAGTTACACGAAAAAAATTGCATATTTTGTAAAGATTGTTCCTTTAGCTTTCCATTGATATGTGTAATGTTAATATTTGATAAAAACGAAACATGGATATTTTGATGTTTAAAAAGTCATACAGAAAGCCTGAGAACTATCCTTAATAACTTTAGCATTTTGATCTCTAATCTTATAATACTCGCCTAGTAGGATATGGTTGAAATATGGTTGAAAATATTGGAGTATTTAAAGTTATTTGTTTATTATTTCAGGTAACAATGAATTCCGTCCAATGATTATAACAAGAGAAGTTTGTTATAGATTAAAAGAATTTAAGATTAAATGCCTCAAGACAACGAGTGAATGCTTCAAGATAATGGTTAGAAATGGCCTGTGGAGGAGTGTTTTGCGGCAGAAACCTTCAAAAAAACTCCTCAGCAAGTGATGTCCAACGGTTATGTTGTGAGTGAAGATTCTAACTGCAGAAATCTTGAAAAAAAAATTCAGCATTCAAAATAAGAGCAAATAATAACTGTGGAGGAGTTATTTTTGAGCAAAGCTTTAGGCTACAATGTCTGAAGCTATGCTCGAAAATCCCTCCTCCATAGCAATTATATGCTGTTATTTCGACCACTGTATTTTATTTACGAGTAAAAAATAATCACTTTGAAGGAATGATTCTTAGCCCACCAAACAAAGTTTGGATGGGCTATTGCGATCACTTTGCGTCGGCGGCAGCCCGCTTTTCTTATTAGATTATGTTTCTGAAGGGCTAGCATTTTGAAATACGGTACCAGCATTTGTGGCAAATTCTAGAAGGGCTCACCAAAATTTTCTCAATTTTATCTGCTCGGTCCCGAGTTTTGGGCAAAAAGGATCCAAATTGAGTTTTCAGGCCAATGGACCGAAAAGGTGAGGTACCGTCCTGAAATTGGTTATGGCATTCTATGCAACTCAGGACCGAGTGTCGGCAAAAAAGGAGTTTTTTTCAAAAGTAGAGACTTTAAATTTTTTAAGAATTTGAATTCTTTGAGGTTTTGACCACATTCACCTAAATAACATGCTAAAATGATTAGGGAGAAGTGAACTTGACATTTTAATTTTCTATGAGACTTTGATCATGAACCTTTTTTGGCAGACATTTTTTGAGATGATATAAAATATAAAAAATAATTTTTATTTTTAAGAATTGAAGTCTCCCTTTTGATTTTGGGAAGCTTCCTTCTTCAATTTTGAAATAGATATTAATATGTATTAATGTGTATTCACTTTTGGGCCATTTAACGTGTATTTATGAATTATGTTTGCCTTGGCTAATCTTATGTGTGGTTATTCAACAATTACGTTCAACCGACATTTATAGAAATAACAACTAAGATTCGGTCCAGACTTCACCCGTGGATGAGTCCTTTCTTTGTATGGTTTCCAACTGCCAACTGAAAACTATGTTAAAAATTTTTGAAAAAATAGAAAGTGCTGCTCAGCTTGTATTTAAACTTTAATTCTACAGATATGGAAGGTAGTTTTGGAAGATGTGCTCTAGTCTTGTATTGCATTGTTCATATTAATTTATTTATTTGTATTTATTTATTTATTTACGTAAAGTATTTATTTATTTAATTATTAATAGTGTATTTATTGTATTTATTGTATAATAAAGATAACTTCCCAGCTGGTTAAGACCTGTTCAAAGTCAGCAAGCTATCGTTAGAATAATGTTCTTTGGACATTGTTCTAACGTTATTTTGCTGACTTGGAACAGGTTTTTGCCAGCTGGGTTGTAATAATTTTTTTTAACAATTAAAATATTGCTTTATATTGTGTTTTGTTACTTAGTACAGTGTTCTAGTTGCTGTTTCAAAAATAAAATCTACAGAGAAGAGTACTGCGTCAATGATCTTCCATTACAAGCCCATTGACCTAACACACTTCTGCACAGATTCATTTTTGTTGAATTTTGTCAATTTTAGTTGATCTTACCCTAACAAAGAAGTTGGTTTTGGAGCGAATTTTTGAGATGGTCCCTAAGTTGCTGTTTTTTCTTCTCCGCCTTAGATGTGGTTATAGCCCTTGACAGCAATTCAAAATACACCTTTATGTATTCATAAAACGTTAGATATTTGGATCATTTTAACCCTCTGATAAGGATGTCTTTAGTGTTCAGCTTTTAAAAACACTCATCCACAGGTAAATGTCTGGCAGTATTATTCAGGCTACAGTGAAAATCTTAATCTTATTTCAACCACTAATGATGGAAGTCAATTCTTTGTATACTTGTTTGAGAATAAAAAATTATGAAGGTTTGATGGATCCTTCCCTACATGTGTGTTGTTTATTATGGTATAATGAACCCTGTTTCTTACCTGTTGATCAGCCTGTTGCTATATAAAACGTAACTAATTACTGTGGAGGAGTTATCATTGAGCATATCTTCAGGCTACAAAGTCTGATGATAATGCTCAAAATTCCTTCCTATACAATGATTAATACTCTTATTTCATCGACTGATGTTTATACCTTTTGGTTTCTTTACTGATAACTGAATGTCATTAGTATCACCAAAGAAATGTAAAGTTTGATAATTTAAACACTAAAAGATGACAGACATAAAAGACTGAATAATTTCTTATGCATCAATACACAGTCGGATGTCCCAGTGGGCAAAAAATCATTCAAAGTCTACAGTCAAGACACTAGAAAAATGTTGGGAAATGTTGTTCAAGTGTTTTTACTGCTGACTTTGAACAAGATTTTGCCCACTGGGGTGTTCTGGACTGTAATAATTCGTTAATCTGTGAAATAGAGTAGAAAATTACATCGATTATATGATTGCGTTAAAATAAAAGTAAATAAATCACTGTGGAGGAGAGAATTTTTTTAACATAAGTTAAAAGTTTTGTAGCCTGAATCTATGCTCAAATATCACTCCTCCACAGTGATTATTTGCTTTTATTTTGACCACTGAGGTACGATCAGCAAATGAGCGCAGTTTGAATCACGTTATAACTACCTGTCATCGCTGTGGAGGAGATATTTTTCAGAATATTTTTAGGCCTCCACAGTGATAACTGGCGGTTATTTTAACCCCTGATCATGTACTTATTAAGCTTCAAAATAACGGTTGGACATCACCTGTCGAGCAGTGTTTTTTGAGTACAGTTTTCAGCTGCAAAGCTGAAATCTGTACTCAAAGATACTCCTCCACAGTTGACATCAGATGGCTATATTGAGGCTTACTTATGAACTTAAAGGAATACTCACTATGAAGATCATAGACTTTGGAAAGCTACCAGATGGTCAACAAATACAAAAATTTGTTCTATCAAATAAAAATAATGTTCAAGTATCCTTGATGAACTATGGTGCAACATTGCTGGCAGTGGTATGTCCAGATAAGTTAGTTAATTTTTTTTTTTTTTTTTTTTTTGCTATTGCTGTCTATAGTATTTCTACCATTACAGTATTAAATAATTAATTTTGTCTATACTGTTTTCTGTGTTCTCAACAAAAAGGCTACATAATGTATTTGCAGGATTCAAGACCATTATAGATTAAATTCATCGAAAAACACCTTATTATATCACTTCGAGCCCAAATAGTACTGCCGGACATCACCTATGGAGGAGTGATTTTTGAGTATAGGGTTCAGCTTTTCTAAAATAAAACTCCTTCACAGGTGATGTCTGGTAGTTATGTTCAGGCTTGCACTTGCAAAGTTTACAAATAAGACCCACTTACCCAGCCGGCAAAAATCTGTTCAAATTCAGCAAAATAACGTTAGAATTTTCTGACTTAGGTTTTTGCTGGCTGGGTAAATTTGATAACTTATTAAAATTAATGAATTTATTTTAAAATGAATGAAAATATTTATTCTTCTAGTTCTGATTATACAAGTTTAAGAGTTAACTGTAAACTTTTGCCTATTCAATAGCATTCTATATTCAACAGTGGTCGAAATAAGAGTAAATAATCACTGTAGAGGAGAGATTTTTTAACATAGTTTTAGGCTTAATAGCCTGAAGCTATGTTCAAATAGCACTCTTCCACAGTGATTATTTACTCTTATTTCGACCACTGTTTAATGTTGCTTGAATTTGTTGTTGTTTCATTTTAGATCTGGTAAATTTGATGACATTTTGTTAGGTTTTGATGATTTAGAAGGTAGCAATATTGATCATAATGATTTAGGAACCGTCTCAAAAATAAGCTTTGCAAAGGAGATTACTGAGTGAATAATCTTGCAATTGATTGGCTTCTTTGATGGAAAGAAACCAACCCGTTGCAAGATCATTGAGTGAGTACTTTTCTCTGTAAAATGTCGTTTTTGCAATACTCAAAATAAGAGCAAATAATTACTGTGGAGGAGGGATTTTTGAGTATTGCTTCAGGCTTTTTATCTTGAAGCAATTCTCAAAAATTACTCCTCCACAGTGAGTATTACTCTTATTTTGAACGGCTACTTATATCTACATCGAACAATCTAATTCCACCTTCCCGCAGAATGTTTACGTTATGTTATAGATTCTTGTGTACATTATAATGAAGGAACACATATAAACCATCAGAACGCATGAATCATGCAAAGTTGTAATTCTAACAATTGTGAGTTTTACACAAATAATCACTGTGGATGAGCGTTCTTTTTAGCACAACTTCAGGTGTGTAGCCTCAAACTACTCCTTCCAATATCAAATACAATGAAATAGTGATCGATATTAGAGTAAATAATCACTGTGGAGGAGGGATGTTTGAGCTCAAAAATTACTCGTCTGCAGCTGTGATTATTTACTTTTATTTCTACCATTTTATTTGTTCAGGATATTTAAAGAATAGCTACTTTGGATCAACTATTGGAAGATTTGCCAATCGTATTTATCAAGGCAAGTTTGAACTTGATGGTTCATCGTACCAGTTAGCTTGTAATAACGGAGAGAATCACTTACATGGTGGTATAGTTGGCTTTGACAAGGTAACTCATTATATGGATGTGGAGGCACTCTATCAGCTAATTGGCTCTAATACTGCTGTGTTTTTTTGTGCCCCCCTTCTCCATGTCCTTAGTAAACTATTTTAACTCAATGCCACCACTGTATACACTTACAGACACAGATGTTTTAATTTGAGATCTTTACATATCTCCACAAGCAATGGCGTTACACCTAAGTGTTTTAAAATGATTCGAATAAGTGTTTCAAATCGATGGAAATGGATGCATCTAAGCATTTTAAAATGATGCATTTTAGTGTTTCAAGATCATGCATGTGAGTGTTTCATAATGATGTACCTAAGTGTTTCAAAATCATGCATTTACGTGTTTCCAAGAAACAATGTCAATAGCGTAATGCTTAAGTGTTTCAAAACGAAATTAGTTACTTAGATGTTTTAAAATGAATCACTTGCCCGTTTCCCACAGAAGAGTTATATAAGTGTTTCAAAATAATAAGAGGTATCTAGATATTTTAAATTAATGAACTAAGAATTAGAGAAATAACAATTTTATTCTTAAAGTTGTCTTATCTTTACATTTTATAACATAAGAACAAATACTTACATTTCTGTTTCTTGATACATTTATAGCTTCCCAATGGGCAAAAACTTGTTCAACATCCTCAGTAATGCCACTAGAACAATGTCGAACATTATTAAAATTAAAGAACTGCTATTATTTGTTATTGTGCAGACTTAGAGCCAATGATTTTCTAACTCCTAAATTTTAAAAATTCCTTATGTAATTCTAACTGGGTACAAGAAAATTTAACAGGCAAACATTTTAACTATAACATGCATAATAATAACAATAATGCAAGCTTTGACAATGCCAAAGGATGATGCACAGACCACTATAGCTTAACTTCTCTTGCACACATATTAGTTGTTAGGCAGTGTTGGAGGTAAGCATCACCTAGAGCTAGAGAGGTTGCACCTGTTTTTTTATGAATGAGTATTCATTGAAGTTTCAGAAAATAACTGATAAACAGACTGGGATGGGTTACTTTGCTCTCTTGAACTCTTCATTGTGTATAATTTGTATTGTTTTAACCAGAAAACAAAATTCGCTGAATTTCATATGCAATTATAAACAAAACCATTTATACCATTAGAAATCCCTCAAATACTATATATTTTTATACATGTTTGCTATAATAGTATAACTGTTTCCCCTCCCCCTAAAAATGCGTTTGAAATTAACCCTTCTCAGCGTGTTTACCATGAATTTTCAACTTCAATAAATACCCTTAAAACCCACTCTACCAGCACACGATGTCGCAGCAACGAGAGTGCAAGTGCTTCTATGGTCATTCATATCTATATACATATATGGATAGTACATCCATTTTTTGTGACATTGTTTTAAACGCTGATTTGATGTCATGTGTCTCTTTAAAGTATCTGGTGTGTAATTTATCCTCCACAAAAAGTAATAGCAAGGTGCAAAAACACATTAATTTTAAACAAGACAAAAATCAGCAAATCAGCAAAAATTATTCAACTAAAAAGAAAGACTGCAAAACACAAATAATCTACTTTAAGGGAAGAAACTTACACGGCCAACAGAGTTGCAGAGTCAAACAAATAAACGAATAAAACTTTAAGAGTACCACTACTTACCATTCATTTAACGTATCTCTTCATAAATGTCTTCTTTCTTCACAGATTTATGCAACGTTTGACATGCGTTTGAACATTTGTTTATCACAAGAATTAAATTTTTATGCTACACGTTTTTTAACTGTCAAATATTTTCAAACTGATTCAAAATACTTAATTGTAGCCAATTATAATACATATTCCCAGAGTTGTCAGTTAAACGAGTATTAATTAATACACAAAGCTTTTATAATTTGAAGAAACTATGCTGCATTGGGCAAAAACTTGTTTACAGTCCGCAGTAAGGATGCTAGAACAACGTTTTCAACGTAGTTCTAGCATCTTTACTACAGCTTTTGAACAATTTTTTGCCCACTGGGAAAAAAAGCTCGTTTAATGTTGACATTCGGATATTTCAAGTGTGAACATTATATATACATTTCGAGAAACCTTCAAAGTTTTGCCAATATCTGTATTATTTAAAAAAAATTCCTTTCGCAAATTAATCACTTTTTTGTGGCACATAATGCTGCAGATGTGAGTAACCCGAATTGAAACTATTCCAGAGGGCACACAACGTTGGATCAATGTTGAAAGATCTTCAAAACAATGTTGCAATGTACGTTTGATGTTTATCGGACGTTGGATATTAGGAACAACGTGCTCTTTATGATCTGCAGTATCGAATAGGCAGAGAGAGGGGGACGCTTATTAATTTTTGGAAATTTTTCCAAAATTAATCCTTTCGGAACAGCTACTATAAGAAGGCTGATTCGTAAAAATATTTCTTTACAATAATTCACGATACGTTAAAGTGTTTCAATATTTTATGAAACACTGAAGTGTTTCAAAAAACTCAGACACATTTAAATGTCTCAAAATGTCAGGTATTTCAAATGTTTGGTTTTGAAACATTAAAATGAATCAGGAGAAATAAATAATTTAATGTTTCAACAAAAAATATCATGTGTTTTAATTTGAAACACCATGGAAACACCTGTATGTTTCACAATTGACTGATGCATTTAAATAACTCATTTTAAAACATCTATGTCCATATTCCTTTATTCCTCTGCCCTTCATATTTTTGTGCCTTTAACTATGGCGCCATTTTTTGCCCGTTTTTTCGCTGTCCCATTTTCATCATTTTTGCCCATTTGTCACTTTTAACGTGCAAAAATAACCCTTTTAATTTTGCGCACCTCAAATTCACAGAATGAAAAGGGGCGCATAAATGAAAGCTTTAAATATTTTGTGGAAACTTACTTTCGCAAAAGTATGTAAAAAATGCTAATGTTTATTCCCCGCAAAAGTTTATTCTCGCAAGTTTCTTCCCTTAAAGTATTATTTTTAATGGTGAATCTATTTCATTGATTTATTTCATCACCTTGAGCTCTCCAAAGTAGCGTTTTGAGACAATGGAATAATGATAATCAATTTTACTCAGTTTTCTAAAAAAATATTAGACAAAATAAGAGAAAGTAAGCCGAAAGCTATGCTCAAAAATCACTCCCCTACAGTGTATTATTTTTTTATTTCAACCACTGCAGTACCAAGCTAATTGACTAAAGCTTTTAGTCTTTGTAATATATTTGTATTACGTTATCTTGTAACAGTTATTGATTTGTGGACTAGTTTCTCGAGTTAAATCAGGGAAATTGTGAATCAGAACTTTTTGCCTGATGATCTCTTAAACTTATTTTAGTGGATTTGGTTTCAATATTCACTGTTTTCATGATGGGAAATAGCCTGAATCAATGCCCAAAAATCCCTCCTCATAGTGATTATTTGTTCAATTTCCGGGCCAGAGACGAGAGGATGTTTGAAACAGACCTCCTGTCTATCTATCTTTTCGAGCGTTTGTCCGCTTTTTTGAATGCGGCCATAAGTATTTATACGCCCATAAGTAACGTGATGAAGTAATGTTTCTGGATTATGATTTATGGTTATTGTTTTTGGTTTAAGGTTATGGTTTATGGTTGTGGTTATGGATATGGATATAGTTTTTGTATGGTTATGGTTTTTGTATAGTTATAGTAACGTTAATGGTTCAGGTTATGGTATGGTTCTGGATATTGTTTATGGTTTATGGATTACGGTTTATGATTCCTGGTTTCTGTTTTTGGTTCATTTGTTTATGGCTATTGTTTATGAATGGCTTATTGTTATGGTTGTGGTCATCGTTATAGATTATGGTCATAGATTATGGTCATAGTTTATGGTCATGGTTACAGTTTGTGGATTATTGTTTATGGTTTAAGAATATGGTTTATGCTAGTGGTTATGGTTAGCATAATGGTTATGGTTTTGATATGATTATGGTATGGCTATGGATTTTGTTTATGGTTTATGGTTTACGTTATGGTTATGATTATGGTTATGGTTTATAGTTATGGCTTATGGTTATTGGTATGGTTGTGGTTATTGGTATGGTTTTGGTTAAGGTTTGCTGTTTTTGTTAATGGTTTTTGGTTATGGCTTATGACTATAGTTTATGGTTATAGTTTATAGTTATGGATTATGGTTATAGTTTATGGATTATTGTTTATGGATTATGGCTTATGGGTATAGTTTATGGTTGTGGTTATGGTTGTGCTTATAGTTTTAGTATGCTTATGGTTTTGGTTTGGTTATGGTATGATCACGGTATGGTTATGGCTATGGATACTGTTTATGGTTTATAGTTGTGGTTATGGTTTATAGTTATGGTTTATTGTTATGGTTTTAGTTTATGGTTATGGATTATCGTAATTGATTTAGGGTTATGGTCATGGTTTATGCTTAAGGTTGCAGTTTATGGTTATGGATTATGGTTTATTTGTATGGTTGTGGTTACAGTTATCGTAATAGTTATAGTTATAGTTTTGGTATGGTTATGGTTTTTGTATGGATATGGAAATGATTACGGTATGGTTATGGTATGGTTATGGTTATGGTTCATGTTTTATGGTTATGTTGCCAAGTTCAGACTATTTCTCTAAATAAGTAAACTAATCATGACTGATTAGTAATTTTGCACAAATCATTCCGCCCGCATGGACAATTAATTAAGTTATTAATATCAGCATTATGTCAGTTCTAATTCTAAAAACTACACATTGTCTAATGTTGTCTAACCGGCAGAAATCCTTTGGATTTGCGATTAAATGTCTGATCTGTTCTTTGAACGAGAATTGTTAAAGCCTTCATGCTTCTTGTTCTTATTCCAAACAATGCCTACTTTGTATCTGTGAAGAAGGATTTTATGCTGAGTAACGTTTTAATTGATTGGTTTTGATACTAAAAAGCACCAATCAATTGCAAGGTTAATGACTCATTTTCATATACTTCCCAGTTAGCAAAAGCCTGTTCAAAGTCAGCAAAATAACATTAAAACAATGTTCTTCTAACGTTATTCTGCTGACTTTGAACAGGTATTAGCCAGCTAGGTTGTTATTTATGCAAGTAAGGGAGCATTCATACATATACCTGTACGCTATACTTAATGGATGAAATAAGATTATATCATCACTGTGGATGAGGGATTTTTGGGCATAGCTTCAGGCTTTATATCCTGAAGCTATGCTGAAAATTCACTCTTCCACAGTGATTATTTTTTTCTTATTTCTACCACTGTAGTACTCCATAGAATGATTATTTTGCACTCTTTAATCTTGAGATAATATTTGCATTGTAGAGAGTTTGGTCATGGACACAACATGCAAATGGTATACAGTTTCATTTAAAAAGTAATGATGGTGAAGAGGGTTACCCTGCTGCATTGGAAGTCACCTGTACATATGAGTTAAATGATGATAACGAACTGAAGATTACATTCAAAGCTCATACAACTAGTGGCAAAGCTACAATCGTTAATTTAACAAATCATGCTTTCATTAACCTTGCTGGACAGGTATTATCTTTTCTTCCTAAAGAAATTCAACAATGGTTCAAAATTATTTTACACTATATAATTTGCAATCTTTTCTAATAGTTCAGGGGAGGTGTTGCACAAACTCCAATCCTACTATGACTCTTCAATTTTGATCTGCAAGTGACATGTCGACAAACTTAGTATAGTTTTGTTTGGTTTAAATCCTTTACAGAGTACAATTTGCTTATTTTAATTTGAAAATGCAATTTTAAATAATTAAGATGATACCCATCCCAGTGGGCAAAACATTATTCAAAGTCTGCAGTAAAGACGCTATTACTACTGATTTTGAACAAGTTTTTGCACACTGGGATGATAACAAGATAGAATAGCAAGAAGTTAAAGGCACGTAAAGCTCTATATAGATCAGTCTTGTAACTCGTCTAAAAGGGGGCAGCGTCTCGCTTTTCTTAATAGACTGTGTTTCTGAAGTGCTACCAATTCGAACTTTGGTACCAGCATTCGTAGCGATATTCTAGAAGGGCTTGCCAAACATTTTTCGATTCAAATTGAGTTTTCGGTCCAATGGACCGAAAAGGCGTGGTACTGTCCTGAAATTTGGTAATGGCATTCTAGGCAATATTACGAGACTGCTGGCCAAATGTTTTTCAATTTCATCAATTTGGGACTGAGTATCAGCGAAAAAGGGATTGTTTTCGTAAGTGGAGACTAAGTGTTGAGCTTGAATTCAGTTTATAAGGATTTGACCAGAGTCACATTTGGACTTCGAAATTTCTTCAAAATTAACTTTTCTATCAGTCATTTTGTTTTTTGGGGAAGCTCCCTCCTCAATTTTTTGTGCTTATAAGTGATATTTGTTTGCTAAAAAAATATTTTTTAAATTTCAAGAATTGAAGTCTCTATTTTGATTGTATTTTGGAGAAGCTCCCTTCTCAATTTTTTGAGAGAGTAAGTGATATTTTTTATAAAAATAATTTTTAAAATTTCAAGAATCGAAGTCTCCATTCTGATTTTGAAATAACTATTAATGTTATTTTCACTTAAGGGTTCTAAAACATCTAATTACTACTAAGAGTATAATTTGGTTTTTATAACAATAATTACTCCCAATGCAAGTTACTATATAATGACAATACACAATTCAGCAGAGGAAGAATTTTATAATAAGATAATCTTTTAAAAAGATAATGACTAATGCAAATGATTAATACAATGACAATACGCAATTCAACAGAGGAATATTCTTCAATAAAAGAATCTTATAAAACGATAATAAATATTAAAGAATATAAATTCTTCTGTTACATTGTTATATTTATAAAGCGCTAGTGCCTTATAACGTCAGCTAGTAAAAACCATCCTATATAATATTATATGTATTTACACCTATGCTATATATATATATATACATATTTCAAACGCTGTATAATGTGTTAATGGAAATCATATTTATGTGCTTACGTTTAACTTTCACCTCGTTTGGTGGGTTACTTTCAATACCGTATCTTTGATTAGTTTAGCTTCTAGCTTTATAAGTTAAAAGTATCACTCGACCACCGCGATTATTTGCTCTTATATTGTCCATTGTTTTTTGTAGGAAATAGAAAGCAAGGTACTTAATCACACATTAGAAATAAACGCACCAAAATATCTTCCTCACAATAATTTCGTTCATACTGGTAAGTGTACAACTTTCATCCCAGTGCATTGATCTCTTTTTTTTCTCTCGTTCTCATCGTAAACACCTGAAGAGAAGTAGACCGTGATTGAAGTCGTGCAAACGCATTCATAAAATTCAGGATTATTCAATCTATCGGTCACTCATAAATTCTACTCATAGATTCTAAGGAGATTGGAATCGTGTTTTTATTATTGTTATCCGTTTTGTTAACTATTATTGTTATTATCGTTCTACACGAGATCGTTTTGAAGATATTATTCTGATTATTTCCCTCAATTAGTTTTATTGTACCCTACGTTGTTCTAGCGTCTTTACTGCTGAAATTAAACAGTGAATGTGTTCTAACATGAAATACGGTGAAATCTTGCATTAAATATGTTCTACTTATAAGAACAAATTGTCAGGGTAGTAGAGTATATTCAAGCTCATCCTCAGCTCATCCCCTTACTTTTTTTAATTTCGGTTTAAGAAAAATTAAAAAAAAAGTAAAAAAGGACTGGGGACAAGCTTGAGTATATTATATGTTAATGCAATGGCTTCCTTTAGGTGAAATATTGGATGTTGATAGCAAATTTGATTTCAACTCTCCAAAACTTATCGGTGAAAATATAAGTGAAGTGGAAGGAGGTTATGACCATAATTACTGTTTAAACAAAGAGGATTCTTTTTGTGCCAGGTGTGTATAGATAGTTTATTTATTGGCTAGTCTAGTGTATTATATCGATCATCATGGAGTAGACTAGTAAAGTATGGTATGCTTCTGTGAATCATTTGAAAGCTTGCTTTAATAGCTAGGCTAGTGTGATACAGGAGAGAAGAGTGTAGTTTCTGTAGTACGAACGCTAGTGTGCTAGTATATCATCAGGGGTTGAAATAACTGCGGATCATCACTGTGGAGGAGAAATATTTTCAGACAAATTTGCTAAAAATATTCTGAAAAATCTTTCCTCCACAGTGATGACCAGCAATTATTTCAACCCCTGTATTGTGGTCATCATAATTTAAGACTGTGAAGAAAATTTTGAACGAGTTTGCAAATTGATTGTTTCTTTTGTTCTAAGAAACCAATCAGTTTCAAGAAACTTGGCTCGCTACTCTCCTTTGTAGTAATTTACAAATTCTCTCATAGGGTTTATCATGAACCTACTGGTCGGCAATTAGAAATTTATACAAGTCAACCAGGAGTTCAGTTTTATTCTGGAAACTCTTTAAACACAACTGGTAAGAATGGAAATCGATATTCAATTCATACTGGATTTTGTTTGGAGCCGCAATTCTACCCTGATAACATTAACCAGGTACGCTTTCTGTTTTGTCTGAGAAAACCACAAATTGTTGGTTCTATAGCCCACTGGGTGGTGAGTAGATAAACATCTTCTGTTTCATATTTTTATAACTAAATTTTTACCTTGTTTTCATTTATCCCGTTTTTAATTTTTGATATGATACAATTTTCATTTATTATTTGAAATCGAATGTTGAAACAAAAATTTGTATTATGTAGTGATAAACGGGAATGCAGTTGTAGAGTTGTTTATCCTCACTGTGTTTTTATTGACTTATGATTAAATAGAGTGATTTTAAGGAATTATAATGAATAAAAGATTTTCGCTGTGATAGATCTTCACTAAGAACCGTCTCACAAATAAAATATACTGAGGAGAGTACTGAGTCAATGATCTTGCAATGGATTGGTTTCTTTGTACCGAAGAGCTATCATCTAGAATTATGTACCAGCATTGTGGGACATTTTATTTAGAAGGATTTACAAAACATTTTTTAATTTTGTTCACTTGGTACCGAATATAGGGCAAAAAGAGTCCGAATTGCATTTCCGAACCGATGGACTGAAAGGTGTGGTATGATCTTGAAATTTGGTAACATCATTCTAGACAATATTGTGAAACAGCTGACCAAATTCCTTCTGGTTTCGTGTCGATTAGGGACTTAGTGTCGTCAAAAAAGGTTGTATTTTTTTGAAGTGGAGACTCTAAAAACTTGAATTTGTAAGGTTTTGACCACAGTCATGAAAATAATGAATTTGGACTTAGAAAAAATTCAAAGAAAAACTTTTTGTGAGGTTTTGAGCATGTTAATGAAAATAACAAGAGCGAAAAGTTTTGAAACAAAAATTATATAGATTTTGTCACAATCATGAACATAGTAAGAATGGAATTAGAAAAGTTTGAAAAAAAATTCGATGGGTTTTAACAGCATTTAAATAAATGATAAGAAACGCCTTTAGAAATTTGTTGAAATATTCAAAGTATCCATTTTGTTGTTGGGAAACTTTCTTTTTCAATTTTTTGTTTATTAAATATATATAATATTAATTTTTTTTTTACTGTACATCCCGCAAGATAACGTTTCCAACGTAGAGCAATTTTTTGTCCACTTAGGCATGCTCATCCACAGATGCCGAACTAACTACAAAAATTCGTCTTTTCGACGTTAGAGACGTTACATGAGCACTGGGCATATAAATTGATTGTGAATGTTCCTTTTCGTTTAGCCATTATTTCCATCTTCAATCTTGAATCCCGGTGAAATGTATGAACAGTCTATTATGTGGAGATTTAGTACTCGTTGAATCAAATGAATATATTTTGTAAGTCAGAAATCAATCCAATAGACACACAACGTCGGATCATCGCAATGTCGTATCGATGTTCTTTTGACATTGATCCGAAATGCGCGATGAGAATTAGTTAAATTACATATTTACCTTATCGAGGAGAAAAAAGCTGGTGGAAATTGACCAAATTTCGGTGCGTTGACAAATATTTTTTCCTAACTAAAATTTTCCCCAATTTGGTTCTTCTGACTTACACTTTCTTTTATCCCTGACCTATAGTTTTGTCCAATTTTGACTAATTTCTGCTCAGTATTTACCCCAGACGTTTTTCCCTCGATAAGGTATGATATGTTTCGATAGGTAAAGTTTATTCAAATCCCAGCTGGCAAAAACCTGTTCAAAGTCAGCAAAATAACGTTTAAAGAACGTTGAACGTTATTTTGCTGACTTTGAACTGGTTTTTGCCGGTTGGAATGTTGCAAAAATAATTCTGGAGCTATATAATATAAAAGTATTCTATATAACGTATCCCAGCCGGCAAAAACCTGTTCAAAGTCCGTAAAATAATGTTAGAACAACGTTCTTTGAACGTTGTTCTAGTGTTATTCTGCTGACTTTGAACAGGTTTTCTTCGACTGGGATCAAATACCCTTTGTTCGTATTAATTTTCGTGTATTCATTTTGCGCGTAATATTCTCTATAAATCTTTGCGAAAAAACTGACCTTGTGCAATTGTGCAAAAGTTATCACGCACGAAAATTAGTACGAATAAGGTATAAAATTCAAAATTAAAATTTTATATATGATTTTATATATTAAACCCAGCAGGCAAAAACTTATTCCAAGTCCGCAGTAAAGACGCTAGTGCGACGTCGTTTGTCGTTCTAGCGTCTTTATTGCAGACTTTGAACAAACTATTGTCCACTGGGAAGGGAATCTGAAATGGTTTAAAAGAAATCCGAAATTCATAATTTGAATTCACCGCCGATGTAAACAAACTGTTGTTTGGCATAATATCATATCGAGAAATACCGCAGTAAACGTGGTGAAGAACGTTTAATAATACATTGTGAAAAGTAGCTGAATGTTTAATATTTCAAGATGATATGATGATAAACTAAAAGCCGTTGTTTGAAAGAATTTCGGATTTCTACATAATACACATTACTACAGCGTACAGAAGTATTTCAGGTTTTAGTAGACTGGAATCGGTTTCGGAAATAATTAGCGGTATATCGGAGATAACCCCTTTTTTTTCGCCAGACCTAAGGTAAAGTAAGATGAACATAGAGATAAAAGTTTTTGAATAAAACTAATCAATTACGATAAAGTTGTCTACGTGTTTCGAAAAGGCAAGAAGCGCGGGAACGAGGTTGTGAGTTTGTTTTAATAGGCAGACAATACATAATGATAACAGTTCTTATACGGTACCGATATACTCTGAAAAGGTTTGCAATGCGCTATCGTTTGTCCACTGTTTACGGCGGAGAAACGTTATTTCGTTATTTCACCTTAGTTTTATTCACATAATTTTTATATGCAGGTACTTATTTCTTTTGTTGTGTAGATAGATATTTCCTTGTATTTCTTTAGAACATTTATTAAAATTTCTTCAATTTGTTTTTTTCTATTCTGTGTCAGCAAAAATTTCAATAAGCGCCCCACCTCTAGAAATTTTAAAAATAGGCGCCCTTTTTAAATTTGTCGATTGAATAAGCGCCCTCCTCGAATTGGACCACTGCTATGAAGATTAAGTCTTTCGATTGTTCAACATCTTTTCCAGATTGATTTGCATCTTGTATGGATTGGTTACCGCCTTGTACGGATTGATTATCGTCTATATGTATCAATTGGATAACGTCTCGAGATACGGATTGGTTACCGCCTATATGTACTGGTTGGTTGCCGCCTAGTGATAGAGATTGATTAGCCCTATTTCTCCTATTGGGGGGG
>JAULBZ010000570.1:0-29126 GCA_032360805.1 Neoturris breviconis
TTTCTTTTTTATAAAGTTTAGATACAAAGTTCTTTTGCTTTTTGAAAGCTTTTTGACTGGACAAGGTTTTGGTACGACTATGTGTTAGTTGTAGTGCTAATGAAATTTGACCACATGGTGCTACACGTTTTCCTCGTTTTGACGTTGACCGCATCTTGGCAATATAAAACCATTTTTTCCTATTTAGTAGCATGTGTTTCATAATAACTAATTTATTATTAACTATTAATGTGTACTATGTGTTTCTCTTACCAAATTTCTCTTACGAAGGGAAGGAATACTGTTTGGACATTTTGTCCGCAACGGTGGACATTTCAACCCTATTAAAGCTGGGCTTTTTTGGCGTGTGCATGTTCGGGGAAGGCACAAAGTGTCCGCGCCCTTGTATTTCCAAGCCACAATTGTTTATGACACGAAACTTGGTACACTAATAACTAACACTAACGTCACTGGTACCTGTTATGACGTCAGCAACATTGAATTTTAGGTCTGTAGAATGCTGTAAAATGAAAATGGGCTTTTATTTGTGAACCACTAGCGCCTATGACATGCAACTTGGTACAGTTACAGAATAGCCCAATAAAAACACTTTAGCATTAAAATTGACTTAATGGCGTCACTGGCACCTGTTATGACGTCATCAGCAACAGTAGGTTTGCGGTCTGTAACGTCTGTAAAATCTGTACTTTTCGAAAATTTCATATAATTTATTTATACTTTTCATAAATAATATTTCCCTGTTGAAAAGAGAGCCTAGCAACAACAGAACGTGTTTTAACATATCCAAAAAAAATATTTTATCATCCAAATTCTTAAGAAAGGTTAAGAAAAGTTTCAATACCATACTATTAATAAGTTATCGCCAAAAGAAAATGCCGCGGGGGGTAGGGGGGGAGGGGGTTAATAGGTTTAAAGAATGTTTTTGACAAGTCATTGATATTTATATGATATCGTCATACAATACATAATATGAAAGCCTACCGAATACGGTCAAAGACAGTTCGAATACGAATATGGCAATGTACAGTCCAAATACAGAATTATACGAGAACGTATTCGGTAGGCTTCCACGCTGTGATAAAATCGACGTGATTCAAGGACACATTATTTTACGTCTTTTGGTTTAATACAAAATATTTGATTAATTGATAAAAAATAGATAAATTATGACAATTTATATGGCACGAATTGCTAAAAATGGATAAAAAACGATAAAATAATATAATTTCTTACTCGGATTGAAACTGGAGAAGAATTCATTTTCACTTTTAATTCTCGCGATTTAATTTCATGAATCCAAAGTTATATCTATTCCCTAACCTTTAATTTTGCGCACTTCCAGACTCTTGTGTGGTCAAAAATAGCCACAATTAAATAATTTTTAAATAAATACGACCATGTATAGTCTAAAACGCTTATTTAACGGAAACTGCTGGTTCAAGTCTCTCTTTACTTTAACCCTATAAGACCCGGGCTTTTAGGGGGTCTAATAACCCAGGGGTACCCACACCCGAATAACTCTCGAACTACTGCTTTGTTTTACTTGAAACTTAGTCACAATATACCCCAGGCTCAATTATATCTGCAAATGTAATAAAAGTTTGCAACGTCATCATTTCATGCAGAATGTAAGTATCCAACCACAGTACCCGTGAAAACTTGACATGGAAGGCGAAACTGGAAATTTAGCTAGAACAATTATAAATCATTATAAATAGTTTTTCAACTATTACACAATAAAAAACCGTTGTATTGTCTTGTAGACCAAAATAACACTGAATTTATCTCTATTATATATGGGCTTTTTCATGTACATTGAATGAAAGAATCTGAAAAATATGGTTAAAATTTAAATTTTACAAATATTTTTGCTGACGTCAACACTTTTTCAATAAAAGGCCGTTTTTTACCTTATTTTTAATTGGCTATATCTCTGGAGCAAAATAAGATTTTTCAATTCTGTTTTCACATTTTGAGAACAAAGTGATGCAAGTTATGTAAAATACCCAAAAAACGCATTTTAAGTCTTTATTTGTCCACTATTGCGCGCCAAAATTGACAAAATTTTCTTCGAAATCAGCTTCAATCGAAATTACTATTTCTGTAAAATAGACATATTATTTGACACTTAATAAACCCTACTTGGTTTTTTACTATCAAAATAAATGAAATAACCGATTATCTATAGTGCTATGGGGTGCCAAAGGTATCAAAATTCCTGAAATATGTTATTATTTCATTTTACACAAAAAAACAACTATGGAGGAGAGCAATAAGAAAAATTACCTAAAAACATATGTGGAGGAGAGAAGCAACAAAGTTATCTTCAAACTTGCATAACTATTGTATAAGCACAGCATAATTATGGATGAATATTTCATATACGTGAAAAAAAGAAAAAATTTGCCATAGCCCCTCTGGAGGAGAGCCCTGAAAGCACACTTTCTGCATAATATTTTCAATTGTCATTACACCAAAATGTTCCTAATAAAAAAATATTTTAAGTCGCCAAAGGAGAAGTTCATTCGATTTGTTGTTCAGGAAATATGGTAAAAAGTTCAACTGAAAGGGGGAGCATTTTAACGCTAAACAGTTTATAAATCAGAAGATCGTTTTATCACGGCCTAAGAGAGGGAGTTATTTGAAGAGTAGAATGTAGAATTATAATAAAGAAAGGGAATTTGTATATCTTCCTTCATTGGTTTAAAGCCGAAAAAAATCCAATTATTAAACCATTCGTTTGACTTTGTATTACCATAAATGGCAATAACATCCGTATATGAATTTTGTATTACCACTTATGGCAATGACATATTCGTATATGGACTTTGTCTTTGTAATGGCATTCGCATATGGACTTTGTACATTGTCGTAACTACGTGGGGTGAACTACCCAACTCACCACTTGAGCATTACCCATTCTCAAAAGTAATTGGTTTATCAACAAAAGATTTGAAGGCATTTTTTTCTTGTAATCTAAAATGTGGAAAAGTAAGATAAAAACTCTTGTCATGAAACTTTTATTTGGGATGCAATAAACGTGCTATAACCCACTATCACCCATTACGACCAACTACCACCCAAAAAAAATCCACCACCACCTATTATGACCCACTACCACCTAAAAAATGTCCCATCCACCCACTACCACCCAAACCAAGTTTTTAGTGCATATGCAAAAAATACATTGAATATTTATGGTACTTAAAATATTGTGTCGGTCTTATTGTTTCACAAAAAAACATAGATATTCTACTTCTAAAAAAAACAAGTAATTTTAATACGCATGCGTGAACTGTAAATACGTCTCAAGCTCGTCCCCAGCTTCTTTTGACTTTTTTAATTTTTCTCGGACACCGAAAAAACATTGATACCGACTCGAAATTCTAACCTAAAAACACCATTTAGACGTATTTAGAGTTCGTGCATGCGTGTCAAATAACTCAACATTTTTTAGAAGGAGAATATCCATGTTTCTTTGTGACACAATATTTTAAACGGAAGTACCTCAAATATTCTATGTATAATTTGCGCATGCGCTAAAATCTTGGTTTGGGTGGTAGTGGGTGGACGTGACATTTTTTATTAGTAGTAAGTCGTAGTGGGTGGTAGTAAACTTTCTTTGGGGTCGTAGTGGGTCGTAGTGAATTTTTTTGGGTCGTAGTGAATTTTTTTGGGTCGTAGCGGATCGTAGCACGGTTTAGTACAGCCCACTTTTATTTCACAAATCTTGCTCGAACATGCCAAGAGAAAAGCTAAGACAAGAGATAAGAGATACAATATACTTTTAGCTTTTGTAAAGGCAAACTTTTTCGACATGAATTACGCAACCTCTGTGAAGGAGAGCTTTTAATAGAAAACTAACGGCACTTAATTATACTCAACACGTCGGTTTTTGCAGAGTATAGATCTGTAGCCTGAAGAGTTCAGTAGTTAAACTACTTTTCCTTTTCTTTTTTAATAAGTCGCTTTTTGCAAGGCTTCAAGGCCACTACTAGTTAGTGAGCCAACCTCGATCCCAAGGCTTCTTCTATCTTGACATCTAAGTCTGTAAGAACGGGAGAGAAATTCTTTCTCTCCCGTATTCAGTTAAAAAGAGAAAAGAAGCTCTGGGATGGAGGTTGGTCAATGAGCCAACCTCGTTCCCAGGGCTTCTTGCCTTTTTGAAACAATTTACAAAGTTGAAAGATCAGGAGACTACGGTGGAAAGCAAGATAATGGCAAAGAATTCTACAAATCAAATGTGCGAGGAAAGAAACTAGTCGAACAGAAACTTATCTTCCAGAAGATGACTGCATAGTAAAAGGATGAGCTTAGCTGGATGCCTAGTCACGAATACAGAGTAAGGGTCAAATTCATTAGAACAACTGTCGTGTAAGTAGTTATAAAATAAAGGCAGTGACGCAAAATTACGATGCTGACGTCAGCATTTCTTCGTTCGACGGTAAGCGAAATAAAATTATTATTTTTCAATATTTTCAATAAGTGCACCAAAGTTGATATATTCGCGCGCTATTCTCGGAAGCAATTTCTTTGTAATGCAAAATTACAAAGCTGATTTTGCATCACATTTTTGATGATGTCAATATTTTTTTTCATAACTTTAGCCTATTTGTTTCCCTCTATTTTTTGTATATTTTTGCTGACGTCAGCAAAGTAAGTAATTCTTTTTAAAAGTATCTGGAAAATAATCCCCGGTAAATTTGTAACGAAGTCAAAAGGTTTATAGCGATTTGGACCAGTACTTTATGATATACGAGGGGTGAAACACAGCTGCAGGCCTGCCAGCCCTCCTCCTCGAGTAAGGTAGGGTTCAACCTCGTTTCCAGGGCTTCTTGTCTTTTTGAACACGGAAGAGCGGCGAAGCCCTGGGAACGAGGTTGAGGTAGGGTTAAGACAATCAGCAGAAGCACCAGTCCAGATATGACAACAGCTGTCAATATAAGGACGAATGGTATATATATAGGATATATAGATGATCTCTGAGAAAATATAGTTCCGTGCTCATAGAGAGAACCAACTTTGATAGCTGCAGTTTTGGCAATGGACGCAATAGTTACTCCAGAAGAATTCTTTAGAGAATAAATTTAGACCGAGAAGACATAAATGAATATTCTCAGAACGTTCAACTTCATAACGAAGGGAAGAAAAGGGTTCTTAAATTGATTAATAGAAAGAAGTTTAGTTTTGGAAGCATTGAACGCCACAAGCTATTTATCACCCGTCCAACCTCGTTCCCAGGGCTTCTTGCCTTTTCTCGAAACACGGAAGAGCGGCGCAGCTCTTTTGTGTTTCGAAAAGGCAAGAAGCCCTGAGAGCAAGGTTTGTTTGACCGCCAGGGCATAGTTAACACAAATGAATATTTTTGGTAAAACAGTAAGACTCTCCACCATTCCAATGAATTCTCTGCAGTATCTAATAAGCGGGGAGGGGGGGGGGGAGGGGATTTCTATTGTTACTGTATAACATGATAGCAATGGTACTTTATTATCGCTATCTCTAGGGTTTGGGTAGCATTTTCCGGAAATTAAGAAGCATTATTAATAAGCATATTTGATCTCCAATTCGCACTTTAACGATATTCGAAGAGATGCGTTCTTTGTCGCTGACCATCGTAATGATGACCATGCTCAGTGGGTAAAAACAAGTCCGCAGTAAAGACGCTAGAATAGCTTCGATTGACGTTGTTCTAGCGTCTTTACTGCTAACTTTGAACAGGTTTTTGCAACCTGAGTGATAGTAATCATTTATCCATTCAGAACTATGTGATGTCTAAAAATTGATTTCAGCGGAAAATTCCGCGCGTGAAAGCCAAACCTGATGTCACTTTCTATCAATGAAATATTTTCTTTTGGCTCTCGCATGGAATTTTTCGCCAATAGTGGAATTTAACCTTCACTGTGGGAAAGCCTTCCGAATATAGTTTAGCTTTCGACTCTCGGCAGGCAGCCCGGAGAAATATGGGACCTTATTCGGCTAGCCTGTTCCACAGACTCTTCTCGAGGCAAAAAAAAATGCCGTCTACTTCGCCAGAGTTTTCCGCCAGACGTCAAGTTTGTGGAACAGGTTATATTCGGGTAGGACTTCACGTATAGATTTCACGCTGTACCTAATGAATCTTTTTATATATATATATATATAAATATATTCAATACATATATAATTTACAAAAACTAAAAAGGGACGATACAGGACTCTTGATACCCCATTATAGAAATTATATCAGTGGAATACTGCACATAGAAAAAATAAGAATAGAATAAGAACATAAGAATAAAATAAAAACTTAATATAACATAAAGGTAGAACACATTTAGTATTGGACGAGATTACATTTACTTAGAAAATTAGGGGCATATCAAACCTACCGGATAACTTTTATAAAGATGATCGTGTGTTTAAATATCAATGCATTAACCTCATTACTAAATGTATCATTACCATATAAAAGTTTATCAAACCAAATTTTCATCCGAATAGATTGATATAAATCGTACCACTTCAACAATATTGCCTAATGAATAAACAACTTCACGTGACAGGGATATCGTTATTATTATACCGTTATTATTATAGTTATCTGTTGTATTTAGTAAATTTCCTATTCTGGAGAGCAGTGAAAAGTTAATTAAATTAACGGTAAATCAGGCAGATTCCAGGACTTCTTCTTTCTTAACGTCTAAATCGATGGAGAATGGGAGATATAGAAAGAGTGCGTTTCAGTTAAAAAGAGAGAAGCGCGGGATTGAGTTTGCCCATCATATCATAAAGTAAACTTGTCGCTAACAACCTCGTTCCCAAGGTTTCTTGCCTATTCTTTGCCGCTCTTCCGTGTTTCGAAAAGGCAAGAAGCCCTGGGAACGAGGTTGTAATATAATCTAATAATATTCTAATACGATCTCTACTAAAAATTGACCGAAAAAGCAATAACGCAAAAAAGCAACAACGATTTCCACAATGTAAACTAAATTTTCAAATGATAGATAAAAAAGAGCATAAAAAAATAGAATTTAGAAAAGCCCTGAGGACGAGGTTGGGACGGGCCGCCATTATGATTTCATTATAATCACGTGACTTATGCGTAATATTTTTCATTGCTGGGGGTCAAAAGTAGAAACTTGAAAAGGAAGCACTTTTCTTCGCTGTCCTTCATCAATGGAGGACGCCGAAGAAAAGATAAATGGTCTTGTTATATCCTTTGCAATCCATGGAATTGGATACCCATACTGCTGAAAAATCGTATGAAAATGATTCTAAGAGCTTACAAGAATGGTATTTCCTCTTATTTTTGCTCTGCTCTTCTCAGGATACAGCCTAAAGACTATTAAACTAATTTAGTATGTGTGGCCTTGGCAGACAATGCTAACCATGGTTTTGTAAAAATGAAAATATCAAAAAAAAAAATTGCCAGTTACAATTATATTTCTGGGGGAAATACTGAATGCTTCGTGGGACTGTACACCTCGAATGTAGTCTAACTCGCAGACAAGTATATCTTTGAAGTCAACTTAACTAAGAATGTGGTCATAGAATTATTGTGCCAAAGAATAATACAAAGAGTGAACAGAAGAAAGACAAATTTTAGGCGCCATTTTTCACTTTGAATTTTTTCTTTCTTTGTAGTGAGAAAATTAAACCAGTCGCTACGATATCTCAACCAACAAACTTGCTAGTGGGTAACGAAACCCACGAATTCAAACCTCCCCTAGAAGCTGCTGGAAATCCTCTCCAGATACAAACAATAAAATCTGAAGGAAAACTTGAGGACGAAGAAAGAACAACCACTCCCTTGGTATGATTATACGAAACTGGCATATTTCATTTTACAGTCCAGAATTAATTTCGAAAAAAAGGTTTAGGTGTATTTTACAGACTGAGTTCTCTCTTGGAAATACAGCTAGGTCCTTAAAATGAGCTTTAGTTTCTATAGTTTGATTCTGGTCAGTGTTTTTAAAATAGTCAATGTTCACTTATTCAACACGCCATCACACTTTTTATGGTTTGTCATGAACTTATTAAAGTTTTCTGCTTTGTTATGATAAATATGTGAATAAAATAAATATATCCATGTATTTTGAAGCTTCAAAAACCGAAGATGCCGCCCAAGAGGGAGAAACGAGGACGCAACACAAACCAAATCCAGTATCTACATAAAACAGTGTTGAGACAAATAACAAGACATCAATTTGCTTGGCCATTTGCAAAACCAGTCGATGCTGTAAAGCTTCGAATTCCCGTAAGTTATATATACCCGCATTAAGTTATAATGGTCTGCTTCTGATTTTATTTTTATGTAGAAAATGACAATGTGAAAGTAGCTCTTTGTTACATTGAAAATAAGTAGCTACTTTGACTTCATTAGCTTCAATTTGAATTCCACTGAGAAGTTCTTTTTTAACAAAAAAATGCTACTCTACTGAGACTACGAGAAGCTTGTAAAATCTGTGTTAATATGTGATGTGTGTCATGATACAGTATACAGTATTGTATTTTATACAGTATTCCATACACAGTATTGTATTTTATATCCATACAAATGCTTCCAGACTTTTAGACACTTTATATATACAGTACAACTGGTATTATATCCAAGACTAACAATATTGCACTTAGTTTCACAACGATTTGTGTTACAGTAGACAGACAACTCTGAGCTTTGTTGCTAAAGATTATTTTTATTGATTTTTAATGAAAAACACCTACTGTAATGCCTCGATTAATATCCCCCTTAAATTAAAAACGACCCTTGCCTCCCCCCCCCTCCTCCTCCAACCCCTACCAAAAAAGGTTTATATATATATTTGACATGGGTGTTATAAGGACTCCGCAAGTGCATGACTTACTTTAAAGGAGAAAAAAATCGCAAATTTTGGGCATTTTCGCGAAAATAAATTCTCACAAAAATTATTAAATCCTTGTAAGGTTTTAACGATGTCCTTTATCAGCCCACCAAACAAAGTTTGGATGAGCTATTATTATCACTTTGTAGCGCCGGCAGCACGCTTTTATTAATAGACCATGTTCCTGAAGTACTAGCATTTCGAAATTCAGTATACCAGCAATCTTAGCGATATTCTAGAAGGACTCGACAAAACGAAATGGATTTTGTTCACTCTGTCCCAAGATTCGGGCAAAAAGGGCCCAAATTGAGTTTTGGTTCAATGGACCGAAAAGGTGTTGAATCGTCTTGAAATTTAGTTATGGCATCCTAGGCAATATTACGAGACTGCTGGCAAATTTATTTTCAATTTCGTCAACTTGGGACCGAGTATCGGCGAAAAAGGGATTTTTTAATTTATTGAATTCTATGAGGTTTTGACCATATTGACCCAAAAGTAATAGTTGACTTAGAAAATATTTTTAAAATTGCTATAAGACTTTCACCACAGTCAAATTTGGAATTAGAATTTTGATATTTTGATTTCTATTAGTCTTTGACCATTCACCCAAATATTGAGGCAAAAGTTAAATAGTTGACTTTTTGAAACTTTTTCACTGATTAAAAGGATTTGGCCAGAATCACGTTTGAACTTATTATTTTTTTGAAAATTTGGGGAAGCTTGCTAAGTGATATTTTTTATAAAAATAAGTTAAAATTAAGCTTCCTTCTTCAATTTTGAAATAAATATTAATTTTATTCACTTTAGATTAATTTTAATCACTATCATGAGTATAAGTTGATTTTTATAACATTATTAATTACTCCCAAATGCTAATTAGAAATATAATGGTTCAAACTATCGACCTTTAAGTCTCACTTCACACCTACTCAAAATATTTGAAAAATAATTATGCAACCAATTGGTTCAGTTTCTGGAAAAAAATGACACATTCAAACCTGATCAACATGGATTTAGAGCTGGTCGATCTTTTTTGTCCCAACTCTTAGCACACCAAGATTGCTTGATCGATATTTTAGAAACTGGAAATAATGTGGACGTTGTATACCTTTACTTCGCAAAACCATTGGACAAAGTTGACTACAACATATTACTGAAAAAGATGAAGAATTTGGAAATACGAGGCAAGGTCCTCCAATGGACTAAGCAGTTCCTGACCAACAGAAAACCAAGTGTCATTGTTAATGGTATACTCTCATTTCACTCCTCTTTCTCATTATGATTAGAGATATTGATACAAATGTCATTCCAATCATTTGCAGATGACACTCGTGCCACAAAAGGTGTTCAAATGTTACAGAAAGACCTAAGTAAAGTATATATTTGGGCAATGAAATTTAATGACAAGAAATTTGAGATAATGAGATGCGGAAAAAACAATATCATTAAAAGCTGCACCAACTACTTATGACCAAGTGGAAATATGTCTCCTCTGGTCACCCATTACCAACACTCCTTTATTAGATAAATATTTGATGTCTCAAAAACTATATTAATTTGTTGAAAGAGCTTCAGTTATTCTCTCTTGAACGCTGGACCGTTATTTTTTAATTTAAATATGGAAGATGTTGGAAAAAAAATCCAAATTAACTACAACATACGATTCCAAAATTCATCTAGAAACACTTTTTAACCATTGGCAAAGAAGAATCAACTTGCAAAGTCTATCAACTTGCAGTTAGTCCTGTAAATCCCCCAAATATTGGAAAACAATCAATAAAAAGTCAAGGTCCCAGGTTATTTAATTCTATACCAAAGCATATCAGAAATTTAACTGACGTTTTCGTGGAAACTTTTAAAAAAATCTAAAATCAATACCCGATAAACCAATTTCGGAACGTTAAATGATGGTAGAAGGTAGAAGGCATTCAACAAATGGCATCAATGAAACATCAATACGAAAATATGTACGTGGACGGGAGGCTGAAAGAAGCTGCTCATCTCGATGTTGATCATCAAAACCTTACGAAACATACAAAAGGTATAATGACAATACACAATTCAATTTAACAGAGGAAAGTTTTTATAATAAAAGAATGGTATTCATTCAAAGAAAAAATATTTTTCTATTGTATTATTTCAATGTCTAGACAATTTATTTTTAATAGATGATAGGAACCACCTTTGAAAAGATTACTGCTAATAGATATCATGTTTTTCTTCATATGTAGTAAACTGTTATTATGTTTGATATATGTACTTATCTGTCCCACAGAACATAACAGCACAATAACATAAGTTAAATTATATTATTTATGATGTAATGTGTGTATCTAATTTATATCCACTGTAGAGTTATTTTTGATCATTGCTTCAGGCTGATGATATAAAATTTCACTGCCCTCCACAGTGAGATGTAGTTCTGTCTTGAAAAAGGTGTGCCAATTGTTTATTTGACCTGAAACTTTATCAATAAAGACATTAGATCCTGATTCCATGTAAAATTTGGGTGTTTATATCCGTAATATGAAATTTCATTACGCTCCTCCATAGTGACTTGACATAATTTTACCTTGAAAAAGATTTTAAAATTGTTTATTTGATCTGAAACTTTTTCAAACACTATAAATGTATGTGTATGTATGTAAATCATATTTATGTGCTTAGAGGTATAATTTTCACTTGGTTTGGTGGGCTAATGTTGCTAATATAATAATACAGAGCCCCTCAAAGGTCTGCTAGTAGGGTTAATTAAATTCTGATACTTTTATCATACCAAGTTGTTCTTTTTCATCCAGCTCAATGAAGTTGAAGTAATTAATTGACATTTATTCTTATGCTGCCATTTAATATAAAATTTGCTAAAATTGAAAATTTTGCATTTGAATTAAGCCCCCCTCCCTCGAACAACTTAGTGATTTAAATAAGTACCAGAGTACTTGTCGAGACATTACAGTGTATAATATATTTCATCATGGAAAAGTAGAAAAATGCTGTATAGAGGTATCCGTGGGGTACATACACAAGAATACAAATTATTGACCTCCTTAATACGGAGAGATCAATGAAAATTGCTTCAAGAATTTGTTGAATTGTGTTGAAATAATTCCTCTCTGTGGATGACATGGATGACATATTAACCATTCCTGTGTACTCATTTTCATTTCTCGTAAAATGTATACTGAGTTTGAATGCGGAAGATACAGAGTCCACCTTGAGACCCACATAAAATGGCAGTTAATACTTAAGAGTAGTGGAGTAAGTCAACTGACTGGACACATTGCTAGTAGTTTAAATGGTTTTTAATTTTAATCATATTTTTTTATGTTAGGACTACTATGAACTCATCAGGAGCCCGATGGACTTTGGAACAATACGAAAAAAGTTGGAGCACCAAGATTACCTTAGCGCGCAAGAATGTATACACGACTACAGACTTATATTCAACAATTGTTATAAATACAATAAACCTGGCGAGGTAAGCATTTTGTGTACTTTATGTATCTGATGCTGCCCCTTTAAAAATAGATAAAAAGTGCTCTTTTTGCTCAAAATCTATCAAAAAGTGCCCCTTTTCGCTAATTTGGTTTCATTCCTGACCCTGCCCTCAGATTCTAGAATATGGCCTGCCAGCCTCAGAGTTCCTCAATAATGTAGGACCTGTACAATTCATATTTTCTATTTAGGATGTTGTTGTTATGGCAGAAGGATTAGAGAAGTTTTTTAATGAGAAACTAGCTATGATGCCTCCTGAAGAGTATGAAATAGTTGGCAAGGGTTCCAAATCTGCTAAAAAACAACCAAAACCACCTATAAATAGTATTACTGGTGAACCACCTCCTAAGCGTGGGAAGAAAGTTGAGCCAGCCAAACCCAGATCACTTCCTGCTGGTAATTACAGTGTTCGAAAAAAGAGCAAATAATTACTGTGGAAGAGGGATTTTTGGGCATAGCTTCAGGCTTTGTAGCCTTAAGCTAAACTCCAAAAACCCTTCTCCACGATGATTATGTGTTCTTATTTCAAACACTGAATTAACAAATTGTATGTAATAAAAAAGTGATACTCTCGTTTCTTAAGAGAACTCTGCATTGTATATACAGTGGTTAAAATATGAGTATAGTCACTGGAGGAGTGATTTTTGAGCATACAGCTTCAGGCTGAGAAACCATAATCACTCCTCTGCAGTGATTATTTACGCGTATTTCGACCGTTCCGTGCTTTTACTATTTCAATGTCTTTGTGAAAAGACATTGTAGAAACCTTCAGTGTAGAAAGAGTTCTCATTCAGAATATTTGTGGAATGCTTTGCCTTGCGTGTCGTTGAGTCCTATATGTAGGGTATAGGGTTAAAATAATTGTCAGTCATCACTGTGGAGGAGAGATTTTTCATAATTATTCTGGTCAAATTTGGCTGAAAAATCTATCTGCAGTAATGACTGGCAGTTATTTTAACCCCTGTCTTGGACGTGCAATTTTAAACTTTATGTTTCTAGTAATACATATTTGATGGTAGGAACATGTAAAACTAAATAATGCTTATATTATAGCTCACTTTGTAAACAGTTTTCCCAAAAACATACTTAAATTTGCCTTTGATGACTGACTATATTTTTTAGATACCACTCAACCTTCACTTACCACATCACCCCCTGAAATATTACCAGTTGCTACTACTTCGCTACCTCTTAAAAGATCGTCAGTTGTAACAAGTCCTCAATCAAATGTGACATCTACAGTTCCATCTACTCCAGATGTTACCACACCAAAAATGCCTGCACGTATGGTAAGTTTCCTTTCCATGTTTAGTAGTTACTGCCATATGCTAAAAAAGATTTAAATTAAAAGTTGACTTGATTTATTAGTTGGAATTCATCTAAATTTGATATGATATCCTTTAATAACAAAGGTCAGATATCCTTTAATAGCAAGGGCCACAACCATACCAAAATTGGTTGCTATTTTGAAAGGAAAGCTGTATATTTGTAGTAGACAAAACTAATTTATTGATCCATAATTATATCCATAATTTGATTAGCATTTATTTGATCAACAAGAAACAGGTCCAGATTAAAAAAGCACTTTTAATTTTACTTTGGATGTGCTTTTATGCCGGAGGGGATTCCCCCCTCCGCCCTTTGTCACATTATTATTTATAAAGTCTGAACCACTAAAGCAATGTAGCTGAAACTTTCTGACTTTTGGAAACTATCTATTAGACATTACTTAAAGGGATCAAATTATATGGGTCATAAGCTGAGACCACCTATTTCTGCATGGGAAAATCCTATGTAAATTGCCAATAACTTATTTTGCAATAACTTCTGTTTGGTTAATACTTATAACATGAAACTTAGCCAGATTACATATAATCACAAAATAAAGTTTCTGAAAGTTTTGGTCACATGACTAATCCGTTTTTCCCAATTTTCCCAAAATTTTGAAAATCGGATTTTCAGACGATAATTTTGGCGTTTTGCAGTGTTTGTGTTTTAACAATATTTAAAAATATGCTATTTCAAAATATTTGTTATGATGTCATCAGAAAAATGCTGATGTCAGCAAAAAAAATTGCTGTCATTTTGTTCTTTTTATAATACACTATTAGCCTGCCAAGTTTCATCCTTATACTATTAGTCATTCAAAAGTTATGGGGGTAGGGCAATATTTGAAAACTAATACAATACAATACTCTCTTATTTTGACCACTGACCAATGCTCAAAGGATGCCTAAATCCTTAAAAGACTACAAGAATGTAATATCAGCTCTGTATCAGATCGAGTCGGTAACTCTTAATGGCCACAAGGCCACTTGATTGCTTAGGGTTGCAAAAAGAGAAAGGGAAGAATTTATAGAGTTAGAATAAAGAAGGAAATGAATCATGGGGCAAAGAGTTCCATAGCCTTGGGGTACGAGGAAAGAAATTTACTTTAAGATTTGGGAATGTCACTGTTTTCATAATAGCTGCCAATAACACCATAGTTTCACCATAGCCTGGCATACAATTTTTTATGGGGAAAAGAGACATCTATTACATCTTTTCACTTTTACAGGTCAAATCTGGTGTGAAAAGGAAAAAGGCAGATACAACTACCCCAGGAAATATGATATTGGCAATGGATACAAGTTCTACTCCTGGAATACCTGCAAAAATACCATTAAGGAGAGAATCTTCAAATCGAACTATAAAAAAACCTATACGAGAATTGCCTGGCGAACAAGATATAATAGTGAGTAGAATGGAACTAGTTTTATTACGTATGTGCATCGACCTATAGTATTACATGCCTTCTCAGGAGAGGCATACGATCACATGCATTAATGCGTATACAGACACATATAAATATGAAATTACGATCACGTTCCATCCCACACCTAAAATAATGTGCATGTGTAATTCAATTTTTGGTTAATGTCAATCTTTTTTTGTCTAAATAAACTTTTTAAAGTATCTAGCTTGATATATACTGATCGGACATGGCCTGTGGAGTAGTGTTTTTTTTAGTATAGTTAAAGCTAAACTAAAAAATACTAATCCGCAGTATGTCTGACAGTTATTTTGAGGTTAACAATTAATATTTGAAATGCATTTCAGTGTTTGAAATAATCACTGTAGAGGAGGGATTTTTGAACATTGGTTCAGGCTTTATAACCTAGGACAATGCTCAAAAATCACTCCTCCACAGTGATTATTTGCTCATATTTTAAACACTGTATTTTTTCTTCCATATATTAGACTCCAATAGGAAAGAAGAAAAGTAAACTATCTGAACAATTAAAATACTGCTATGCATTGAGCAAAGAAATGTTATCTAAAAAACATGAGGGTTATGCATGGCCCTTCTATAAACCTGTTGCTGCAGATGAACTTGGGTTACATGATTATTTTGATATTATAAAACATCCCATGGATCTGGCTACTGTCAAGGTAACAGTTTAGTTATCTGTGTTCATTGCCACTACAGGGTGTTGGCCAAAAATATTTGGACAACAGCGTTAATATGACTAACTTTAGAAATGTTATGTATATTTAGAAGAAATCAGTTTTCCTTTTATTAGCCCTTTGCCTGTACCATTTTCAGCATTAGTAATCGAAGGACTCTTGAGTGCTGAATAAACACACACACACACACCTCCCCCTCGTTTAATAGATCCCCCCATTTATTTGGCACTCAAGTTAATAATCACTGAGGATAAGTAAATTTTAAACAAGTCTGAAGATATGCTTAAAATTATCCTCTCCACAGTGATTATTTACTCTTCACCACTGAGCATTATATTAGAATAATTTTTGGCTAATTTAAAATGGTTGACAGCATATATTTTTGTGGTATTGCTTCAATGAAAAAGTTTGCTATGTGTTTACATATATTGCATGTAACTCCACCACTTTCTAGCCCTCACAGTATTACATCTTCTGGTCATTTAGTACTCTATAAGACAATCACTTGTCTAAAACACCACTTCTAAGGTCCCCAGAGTGATAGCCTTCTTCTTGAGTGTAAAACAGAGCACCAGGCTTAGCTTAGGAGCCATCTCCAAAATTCGTTATAGCAGACTTTCAGGAGCTTTAAAGAGGACAAAATCGATTAATTTGAGAAAAATTAATTTACGATGAAAATTGTTAAGTCAACGTGGTTGCAATTGATTGGTTTCTTCAGAACGAAGAAAACAATCAATTGCAAGATCATTGATTTAGCACCCTTCCCCTGGGAACGAATTTTGGAGATGGTCTCTTACACCAAATAATGTGCTTACAACTGACATTAGACTTATAATAGCTTCTTCTCTCTAGAATAAAATGGAAGCCCGTGATTACCCTACGCCAAACGCCTTTGCAACCGATGTTAGACTTATATTCACGAACTGTTATAAATATAATCCGCCAGATCACGATGTTGTGAAAATGGCGCGAAAATTACAAGATGTTTTTGAATATAAATTTGCTAAAATGCCTGATGAACCTGATGTTGCCCCAGAAATTGTAACTCCTACTGCAACATCGACAACTACTACTATAAATACAAAATCTCGCTCTGCGAAAGCTACACGCAAGTCAGAATCTGAAGAAGACTCTGATGATGATGATTCTAGTGATGCCTCAGAGGATAGTGAGGCAGAACGTAAACGTAAACTTACTGAGTTAGAGGCACAACTTATATCTGTACATGAACAATTATCGAAACTTACTAAAGTAGAAAAAGATAGAAAAGCTGACCGTGGAAGCACAAAGAAAAAAAATAAGAAAGATAAGAAGGAAAAAAAAGTTACTCCTAAGGAAAAATCTAAAGATAAAAAGGAGAAAATAGTGACTAAAGCTGCAAATAAAACTAAAAAGAAAGATAAAGTTAGTAAGAAAAAAGCAATTACTGAATCATCTTCACAAGAATCTCCTGTTAAAATAGTAACAAGTAAATCTGAGAAAAAGAAATCAGAGAAATCTACAACTTCATCGTCAAAGAAAAGATCAGCATCTGAAAGATCGAAGAAAAGCAAGTATGTAGTAGTTGTCAGTTTGTATGACTTGATTACTGGATTTTATCAGCTGAAAAAGAAAAAATACATCTTGCAATATAAATATAATAAATGCAATCTAATTTTTCTCCTGTATTCCGCCTCCAGATAGAATGTAACAATACCGTATTCCTTCATTTAGTCCCTCCCCACACGCAAATAAAGCACTCCTCCACAGTGAATCGTTTAGTTGTGTATTTTTCTTGTTTGGAGCTTTCCAGAGGACAGAAACCTAATATTACAATGGTCGAGTAACCATTGTGTAGGAGTGATTTCTGAACATAGCTTCAGGTTTTGTAGCAGTAATTATTTGTTCTTATTTTGATCATATTTAATAATTTAACCATTACTTAAAATAAGAGTGAATAATCAGTGTGGAGTAGTGAGTTTTGAGCATTGGTTTAACCTTAGGAGCTGTCTCTAAAATTCGTTACAAAAAGCAGATATCTTATCAGCTTTAAAAATGTTTAAATCAATAAATTTGAGAAAAATTAATCTACAATAAAGAGTGTTGAGTCAACAAGCTTGCAATTGATTGGTTTCTTTAGTACGAAGAAACTAATCAACGGTAAACTTGTTGATTCAGCACACTTTCCATTAGAACGGATTTTGGAGATGGTCCCTTATATTAATTAATAATTAAATAAACATAAATACCGCTTGAAAACAATGGAATATATAAAGAACGTCATAATTTGAATGTTGTGTTTTTTAAAATTCTAATGTGCTGATAAATAATAAAAACCTTCGTTCCCCCTCTCAAGGTCAAGGCCACTATGCCTTTCTATCCTCTCTCCAGATCTTAATCTATCAGCATAAAACAAAAGCCTCTCTTATGTGCCTAGATACGTATCTTAGTACTTATGCTAGATGCTTATCTTAAAATGAAATAAACTTTCATGGGAAGAAGCTATTGAGAAATATTAAGGTAGCCTTTACATGAACTCCTAAATGAGTTTCACCCGAAACATTCTTGCATTTCATTGGTTTCTTTGTACCAAAGAAATCAATCAATTGCGAGCTCATTTGGGTGAATCTCATTTAGGGTTCTATTTAAAGACTGCCTAAGAAACAAACTTTGCTTTTTCACAAATATGAATTAATGTCTAAACAGCCTGAAACTTTACGAATAAAAAAATATACAATTTAAAAAATCTGACATAATTTGACTTAAAAAATGTACCGGTGAAAATTGATACACTTTTTTGTTTTGAAAGAAAAATATAGTCAACAATCATTTTAAAATCGAAGGCCTCCTTTAGGTTGAAACTCCACTCCTAGTTCTAATTAGCAGATCACCCTTAATAATAAATAATTAATATTACAGAAGTACTTCTAATAAATATAAATGTTAGAAGTATTACATCTCACATAAATCTCTTACTCACTTCACAAATGGAATTGAAAAAAGAGTTACTCGAGGCAATTAAGGAGGTTTTTCACTTATACGGGGTGATTAGTAACCTATAAATATTATTCTAAAAATTCGCAGAGAAAATTCCATCAAATTTTTAGCACTTTTTATTTTGCTGATTTTGCTGTTTTGAGGCAGGAGTAAATTTCTGACTTTCTGACATTTCAAACGTAATTATTTTTAGATAAACCTATGAGTATTTGCAATCAGAATAAGCAACTGCTGAACATATGGGTCCTAGTTGAATTACCATTGGGCAAGAAATAAGCCGAATATTTGCAACAAAAAAAATGTTATACATAGATAAATTACCCATCTCTAGTACTTTCATATACCATTATGGGAATATTTTACATTTCCGGGGTTTAATATTTCAATTTCCTCCATATTTATTATCCCCTAATTTTACAAAAATGCGATTTTATGCTTCATAGATTATATGACATCCATTGCCACAAGGGATATTTAATGTAACACTTGCTGGCAATTCAAATATAATATCAACGTTAAGGGACATAAAATAACGATGCAAGCAATGTGATATGTCCTTAATTGCCTTGAGTACTTGTACAGGGGTTAAAAAGACTGTTGGTCATCAACGTGGAGGAGAGATATTTTGGAATATTTTCAGCCAAATTGTTCCACAGTGATGACCGGCAGTTATTTTAACCCCTGATCGTAAAAAATTGCCAGGTATACTAATTCCTCACACGTAATACAATACTTGAAGTAAGAGCAAATAATCATTGTGGAGGAGTAAAGCGTAGTTTCAGGGTTCGAATTGTGGAACTCAAAATGCTTAGCAAAAGTTGTTAATTGTTAAAAAATGATTGGAATTAACAGAAAATGCTTAGCAGAACAAACGGGATAAATGGTTTGCAAAAGTGCGACCCCTTAATTCGTACCCTGAATATGCTTAAAAATCAATATTCTGCTGAGATTAAGTGCTCTAGTTTCAAACACTGATAATGTGACCAGGGAGACGTATCCAGGACAATTTTGATACCGGTATACAGGTATGGGAGCCCAAATTATTAAGAAATAATTGTTTCCTTTATGAAACTAATTTACATCATCACTCAAGTCCTCAAAATTCACTATGGCAATCACCTGTGAAGGAGTGCATTTGAACTTAATTTTCAGCCAGATTGCTGTAGTGAATTTTCAAGGACTGACATGTTAATATAGATATTTTGTATCTTTGCTTTCTTTCATAGAATTGCTGCAAAGAAAGGTGAACTACCGGATGATAGTGATGATGAGGAAAGCAAAAAAGCCATGACTTATGATGAAAAGCGGCAACTTAGTTTAGACATCAACAAACTTCCTGGTAGGTTCCTTTATTATTATTTTTGTGTATAACTTATTACAACTGCAGGTTTGATGTCAGTGCTCAAATATAATACTGAAATTTGGTCAGTTTTTCGTGCATAACTTTGGCACACTCAAATGTTATGGTAAATATATATGTAAATTTATACAAAATTATTCTTTTCAGGGGATAAACTTGGTAAAGTTGTTCACATTATACAAACAAAAGAACCTAGTCTAAAGGGAAATAATCCAGATGAAATTGAAATTGACTTTGAAACTCTGAGACCTGCAACATTGCGCGAACTTGAAAAATATGTTAACTCGTGTGTCAAGAAGAAGAAAACTCCAATAAAGAAACCAAAATCTGCAGAAGATAGAGAAGCAATGCAAGCCAAGAAAAAAGAAGAGCTAGAGAAACGATTACAGGTATATTATTGTTGCGATATATTTTTAGCATTTTGGTTTAACTCCAGATCTGATAACATATAATAATCTAGAATCTGAGAGGTGAAGCGTCTAAACTCCAGACCGTCTTTTGGGCTTGATTATCTCCTTGATAATGTACATCCATAAGATTTTATATCATCCTTTATAAACAAGATTATAATAGACCCCTTTTAAATTACGATATGGGGGCTCTAAATGGACACAAAGAGCAACAACAAAGAGTATTGATTCATTACTTAAAATAAGAGCAAGTATCACTGGATTAGTGAAACTATGTTCAAAAATCACTCATTTGTTGTGATCAATTATTTGTTCTTACATCAGGCATTGTTCTTACATCAGGCACTATGATTCAGGGATAAAAATTGACTGCCAGTTATCACTGTGGAGAAGAGATTTTTAGAATATTTTCAGACAATTTGGCTGAAAATATTCCAAAACATCTCTCCTCCACAGTGATAACTGGCAGTTATTTCAACCTCTGATTATTTTTACTGATAAGATATTTGCAGACACTCTATATCTGTTTTATTTCAGGATGTAAGTGGAAAGCTGCAGGCAGTTGCTCCAAATAAGAAGCCCAAGAAGTCAAGCAAAAAAGGTAATTCTACTGACCTGCAGTAAGCTTGCTTAAACAGTGTCTGATGGCCATTAAATATACCAAAGTCTAGATTTTGAGTCATTATTTTTAGCAAAATAGAAAGAACGCCACTTGACTTGATATATTAAGGGTCCCCCCCACTAATAAGCCCCCTCCTAAATCCGAAAATAAATGTCAATGTTCGAAACAAGAGCAAATAGTCACTGTGGTGGAGGGATTTTTGATCATAGCTTCAGACTTTGTAGCCTGAAGCTTTTTTCAATAATCACTCCTCCACAGTGATTATTTGTTATTTTGAACACTGCTTCTCCGAGAGCCTCATTTGTAATTTGTAGGCCCTATGTCTGCTTAATGCATATGAAGTCACAATGTTACCAGACTGCCAAGCATAATCTCTATTTATTGTACATAATTTATTTTTATAGATCCTACTGCACCAGGATCAGAGCAAAAGACATCTCGTTTGTCTGAAAGCAGTACATCCAGTGGAAGCTCAAGTAGTTCAAGTTCTGGGACAAGTAGTGGATCAAGCTCAGATAGTAGTTCGGACTCAGAGAAAGAAGGTAGAAATTAAAATATTTTATTGATGTGAAAAAGCCTGAATATAACTGCCAGATATTATCTGTGGAGGAGTGTTTTTTTAGTAAAGTGTTCAGCTTTTAACCTGAACACTATACTCAAAAAACACTCCTCCATGGGTGATGTCCGGCAGTTATATTCAGGCTTGGTGAATAGCATTTTATATTTGTTATATCAAAAGCAACTTGTTCTGCATCTGTGAAACAAGGAGTTACCTTTCTTTTCAGAATGTTGTATGTTTATTCTAGAAACATTGTTTAAAGATTTGAAATAAGCTTAGCAGTATATGGTTGAAATAAGAGCAAATAATCACTGTGGAGGAGGGTTTTTCAAGTGTAGCTTCAGACTTTGTAGCCTCTTATTTCGACCACTAGTATCTGTGAAGGAGGGTGTAAAATTATCAATCTTGCATCTGCTTTTCAAAATCCTTCACAATGATTTTTTGAAAACTAGTAAAACGTACTCGGTGTTTGAAATAAGAGCAAATAATCACCGTGAAGGAGGGATTTTTGAGCAAAGTAATGGCTCAAAAATCCCTCCTTCACAGTGATTATTTATTTCGAACACTAGCACTAAAACTAGGACTAAAATTATGACTATGAGTTTGCAAGTATTTTTTTTTTACATAATCTTGCAAGAGAGTAATATCTGTACCAGGGGTTAAAATAACTGAGGTCATCAGTTATTTTTCAGGATATTTTCAGCCAACTGCTAGTTATTTTAACCCCTGCTATGCTATTAATTTTGAAATGTACCTAGAACCTGGTACTCGAAATAAGAACAAGTAATCACTGTGGAGGAGAGGTGATTATTGATCATATTCCTCCACAGTGATTATTTTTCTTACATCAAGCACTAAAAACCATATTTCTAATAATTTTATGAGAGTGAAATTTTGTAACTGCTAAATTATGAATTATAAATACAGGTCTCTGAATTCACACCAGCATTCCCCCGTGGAGGAGCATATTCGGAAAGATCTTTTCAAAGATGCTCTTCCACAGGGGAATGCCGCCGTGAATTCAGATGCTTGTTAAAGAATGTTGGTTGTGAGTTTGTACATATTGCTTGAACTTGAAAGAACAATATTATCAAATTTTGACTGTTTTTAATACATACGCATTTTTTCCCAATAAACATAAACATGTCACAATCAAAATGTGAATGAATAATCACTGTGGAGGAGTAAATTTTGAGCATAGCTCTAGGTTTTGAACTTTTAGCTATGCTCTAAAATCCCTCTACATTGCTTATTTAATCTTATTTTGACCACAAATAAGTGCAGTGTTTAAAATAAGAGGAAATAATCACTGTGGAGGAGTGATTTTTGAGCATTACTTCAGGCTAGCAAGTCTATGCTAATGCGCCTACCATTGAATAACAAAGATTATCATTCGTTTTGCCAGTTGCAAATTCAAAGGGTTATATATTAAAAATTGAAGAATTTGTGACTTAGATGAAATTTTATGGAAACATTTTTATTTTTTTTGTACTTTTTTCCAAATTGCAGTGTTTCATTGGTCTTTTTGTTTTATTTATTCTTGACATATAAACAACAACACAGAATATGTTTTATGATTATTAATGATTAATTTTAATAACTTGACCAGATCGTAGACATCAGTGTATTATACGTTAGATCGATTGAACAGTTGGTGAGCACCAGCACTCAATTCTTTATTATGATTTAACAATTTCATGAAATAAGGAAGCAGTTTGTAGGATTCTTTGCTACAAATAAAATAATTGCAACGTTTTTTCATCAAATCTGCACATTTTATATTTGAAATTTATTTTTGCTGATGTTCAATGTCACACCAATCATTTAATGCATAACTAAAAACCTTAAATTTTGGAGTATTTGAGGTTGAAAAAAATCCAGAAAAAAACTCTAAGTAGAGTGATTTTTGAAAAAAACCTTCAGACTACCAACGTAACTCAAAAATAAGTATACAAATTTCACTATGAAAAGAAAATGGATTTCGAAATAGAATCCTGGAATTCTATATAGTTTTGAAAGTGTTTAAATAGACCATTCATGAAATGTGCGCTAAATTTTGGAAGTTTTTATACAAAAGCAAAAGAAAGTGTATGAGTTAGCCAAACCTGAGCCTTTGCATGGACTCCTAAATGAGTTTCATCCAAAATAATCTTGCATTTGATTGGTCCATTCGTATGAAGAAACCAATTAAATGCAAGATCGTTTAAGGTGAAACTCATTTAGGGGTCCATGTTAAGGCTGCCTAAGTTACACAAATAGACTTGGAAGGGTAGAGAATAAAATGCAAGTTTTTTTGTTTAAGATATGGAAATTGTTATCAGTAAACGAAATAAGAGTAAATAATCACTGTGAAGGAGGGATTTTAGAGCATAGCTAAAGGCTTCCTAACCTTTCTACACTAAATTAGTCTTTTTGCTCGTAATTTCTGTGCTAAGTTAAAGATTAGTACGCATGAAAATTAGTACGAATAAGGTATGCAGCTATCTAATAGAAATGCATTGAGTCAGTGGTCAAAATATTAGCAAATGATCACTGTAGAGGAGGGATTTTTTAGCAAAGATTTAAGCTTTGTAGTCAGAAGCTATGCTCAAAAATCTCTCCACAGTTTAGTGGCACCTGCCCTATTGAAAATCGTCAAAATTTGTGGCTCAAAGCGGCCATAATCAGAAAAACTATTTAAAAAGGGATAGAGCCTAAATGATTTTCATTCTTTCATTGTAGATGGGAGTAAATCAAAGAAAACACATGTAAAGGATGAAAAGGTAGTTTGATATTCAGAAATTTTTATAGCATATTTGAAAGGTTTTTTATATATATATATATATCAACAAACTTGTATTGGTTGTTTTTTTTAGTGTAAGGAAAACAATGATTGCATATAATCCCTGGGAAGGAAAGCGATGTAGTCCTTGCAGTTTTGGTATATTTGCAAATGTTCTATAGACTTTGTATGTGTTGGTTCCCAAAGTTGTTGTTCCATACATTAATTGTAAGGTCTTTGAATTTTCTGTAACAACTCCGTTTTATATTTAGCCAAAGCAAGATGTACGAAACAGCATTGGATTGTTAAGTACAAGTGATAAAAAGCCAGGTATGTTTTGTTTATGTATTTAAAAACATAGTTTTAACACATAGTTTTAGCATGTAAAATCATAATTTTAAAAGACAATTTGCACTAATTTGAACCATGGTTTATTTTAGTTTCATTATCATCAATTGTTGGATCGACCCCTAAAACACCGGTTGCCGTTACTAGCAATTCTACTGTGAGTATTGACAGGCCAGTTCTTCAACAAGCACCAAGCTTGTCGAAACCTCCTATCATATCAGCAGGCCCAACTTCAATATCAAAAGGAGCTGGATCGGCTGCTAACCTACCTCCATTAAAGATGCCTACACTAACTGCTGCGCCACCACCCATAACAAAATCTTTCAGCGCACCACCACCACCATCGGCAAAACAAAACAATCCTTTCACTAGAGCTTCTACACCTACTGCTGCTACTGTGACTACTCCAGGGTCTTTACTTAGTGGTCTAAAGGCTTCTTCAAAACCTGTCGACTTAAAGAAATCTCTGTCTGCTGGATCTCTTGGTGTTAATGGCAAGGAAAAGATATCATTTGGGATGGTAGATGACAGTTTACTTGCTAAAAGCATGCCACCTCCTAAATCAGGTAAGCTTTTTTGTTGTTTCCATAAATTGTAATAAAATGAAATCCAGGGTAGTTATGAACTATTGCAGATATTAGCCCTGGCCAAGGTTTACAATATTGTGGATTAAGGCCGGCCTCCATTGCAGAAGCTTTGGTTGACAAACAAAGTGAGCAGTGCTCGAGCATAAAATGATAATTTCCATTAAGGCCAGCCTTCATTACAAGAGCGCAAAATCCTATGCACTATAGCGAAATTTCATAATAGTTTTTGTTCCCTTTGTGCTCAAGGTTGAATTGAGTTAAACTATTTGGCTGCTAATGAAAAGATTGACTAATTGTAGTATAAAAACGTGCGTATTTTATTTTTAAAAACGATACTGCGTGTATGTTATGCGCTGCTCTAATTTTTCAGAATTATTTTAGTCTAATTGACTGAAAGAATTCTGAAAAATCTCCTCAGTGGTGACCAGCATTTATTTTCACCCCTGATTCTTTTCTTCCAGCTTCTTCTGATTCCAAACCTACCGCATCACCTTCTGATGCAAGTGGGAAGAAAGAAAACCCTATGAAACATGTTAGTTCATGGGGTAGTATGACTGCTGCATCTCCTAAAGCTTCAACTAAAGTTGATTCAACGAATAAAACAGCTAGTTTCGAACAGTTCCAGAAAATGGCAAAAGAAAAGGAAGAAAAGGTATGGAGAAATAATCGTAAATGAGTATGTAGTATACAGTGATCGAATTTTAGGTTATCTCTGAAAAAGAGTGTTGTTGGTCTCTTTGATCGGTTGCAAGTTCGTTGACTCAAATATCTTCGGTTCATTTCGTTATATGCCTTCTAAGCAACACAGTAAAACTAAGAAGCTGATCTCTTTTCAATGACAATTACTTGTTAGAGAAAGCCAAGAAATAAGTGTACATTACCCAAGTTTTATAAAGGCATTTACAATATTATTCAAAGTCAAGCTAACTTATCGGGATAAATTTTCGCGCGCACCTTAAAATATTGCGCGTGGACTTATTTTCTCGCACTGTCATATCAACCTTATTTTGAGTGAATTTATTATTCGCGCAAGAAAAAGAAAAAAAGAAAAAATCTGTCAACAAAGGGAGAAAAACAGTGTAATTAACGGCGATGGTATAAAAACCTTATAAAATAACATGTACTTTTGGTGGTAGTTAGCTAAATTAGTTTAAACTACATAAATGTACGCTCTTCTTTCTCTAGCTTTAAAACATAAAAAGTAATTTATGATTTTGAACATAAATTATAAAGTCACATTTTTTTCGCGAAGGACACTATTGCGCGCAATATTTGGATAAATTTTCGCGCGCTTAGGCACTTGCGCGAATATTTATTCCAATAAGCTATTCGTTTCATATATGAAGGGGAACCAGATTCACTCTATACCTAACCCAGTGGTAAAAAAAACTTGTTCAATGTCCGCAGAAAAGACGCTGGAACAACGTTGAAAATGTTCTATCGACTTAATTGCAGACTTTGAACAAGTTTTATATCACCAATTTTGGCCCGTGGTGCATCTTAAAGGCTTCTATATTTATTTTCTGATTTGAGCCTGAGTTTTCTATAAACATGTTTCTGACAAATAAAGCTGACTTTCTTTAGGAACGAGCTGTCAAACAAGCCGAAGAACAAGTCCGTCGACAAAAAGAACGTGAAGAAATGGATCGCTTAAGAATGATCGACGAACGAAAGCGTGAACACGAAGAAGAGGAAGCCCTTGAACGTGCGAGGCAACAACAGGAAGAAGTTGAGAGAAAGAAAAGAGAACTTGAACGTAGAAAAGAACAAGAAAGGCGAAAACGACAAGCGGTAAGTTTCTTCTATCAGATTCCAGTTATCCCCGTTAAATATGTGTTCCAAAGCTTATCCACTAGATAATTATTGATTCGCACGTTTTTGAAATTTTGAATTTTGTGATATTTTTGTCTGTTATTTGGTTAAATTCCTTTTAGTCTAGTTGTATCTGAATCTAAATCGTGTACGTGGTAACTTCCTTTTGTGTGCTGCAGTGTACAAAAACAAAGTTATTGCATTGCATCAAGTTCTACTTCGAGCAGCCAACATGTCTCGTTTTCATTTGTGAATTGGTCTTATATTTATCTTACATTTATTTTAGCTGGCTGGTACCATCGATATGACGTTGCAAAGTGACATTATGGGCGATTTTGAAGCAACCTTTTGAAAAACTTCTACTTTAGAAATTTATGGCGTAGTAGCTCTCTCTGAATATATAAATTTTGTTCTGCAATGTACATAGAATTTTTCATGTGTTTAGTTACTTTCACTTGTGTAAATATTCTAATTCTTGTGAAAAAGACAAAAATGCATGACACGGATTTTCAACGTTATTCTGACGTCTTTACCTCAGATTTCGAAGTTTTTGCCCTTTGGGAATATTTTCCTATACTCCAATGCGTTGGCTTAAAGCCATTGACCACAATGCGTCTCAGCTAACCTTCAATACGAGAACTTGAAGCCATTGTTCCCTTTAATGCTTAATTCCATGGTCAGGCACATTATGGTCAACCATCGTTTTTCATGTTTTGACATTTCTATGTTTGACCATGGTATGCTTGATTTAACGCTGTAAAAGTTGGATTCAATTATACGGAAAACCCCGCGTGTAACCAAACCATTGGTAGAAGTAGGCATCACGTGGTGTGTGACGTCAATACCAATTAAATTTTGTGGGGATTTTTCGTCTAGTGGAAATCGACCGCAAAGTTTTTTGTTCTCGCCAACCGTGAGTATTCAATCATATATGCAAATGTTTTCAAACCAGTGCCAAAAGCTTGTTCAAAATCCGCAGTACAGACGCTAGAACATTACTGCGGGCTCTGAATATGTTTATGCCCACTGGGCATGAGTTTTATGTATTGGTGTCGAAAGAACTTTTTTATATACGATAAAGTTGTATTAAAATATATTGAAGCTCGAGTTTCTTCTGTAGTACGCCATGTTGTTGTTACACTGTATTTAGCGTGTAAGTAGTTATCTTCACTCGAGCTTGTAAACAACAGAATAAATGAAATATTTTTAAGCAACGTAATTTTCTTAACCTTTCCTCCATTCTTAGAAACTATAGAAACTGGGAATGAAAGAATTTCTAGAAATTCATTATTTTTTTATTTTTTATTTATTTTTTGGTAAACCATTTGATTGAAGTATAAAGGAAGGAAGGAACGAATGCAGAATTTAAGAATGCGAGTTTGCTTCGAATTCGCATTCTTTAGCGTACATACAACATTTAGTTTTGCTTTTTTAAGATTTTCAAACAATTCGCATTCTTAAATTTTACATTTTTCTAATTACCAAAAAACTTTCGCTTAAATTCTCTCCAGATATCACATTATGCCTGCGGATTGTGAGTTGAATGTTTTATAGAGGTTGGACTTTATTATCCGTAAAGGTTTCCGCTTCCTGCGAATTTCCCCGTTACCGAAGGCGGTAGAATACCTTAAGGGAAGTAATTTTCGCGAAATGTCCAAAGGTCAGCCATTCGCGAAAAAAATTCTAAAACTGCCAGATTCGATGGCATACCGTTTTTAGATCGTAATATTGGCCCTAACTGGTTAGAAAGTCGGGTATTGAAAGGGGATAAATGAATGCAAGAAAAATATTTAATCATCATCATCATCAATTGTAATTACACTGTTATTTTTAGGGGGTTTTCTATTGTTTACTGTTGGATCCTTCAATAGGTTTCTTATGTCTGGACATTTTACTTCCGTTGTCTATA